>JAEIIL010017358.1:0-41389 GCA_018905715.1 Drosophila lini
AGAAAATATAATATTATACATATATGTAAGTTCTTATCCCCTGTCCCTGAACTTGCATATTTCAAAAGTCAACAATTTCCATTGTTAAAGGAGCTTCCCAAAAAATAAAGTAAAAACAAACATTCAATTTCTTTAAGTGCACATACTTATTTACATATTTCTTGTATTTATTTTTGTTGGAAAGCGTCGATAATTACAAATTGCGCGTCGGGTTGATCTCTTGTGATCCGCGTCTCAGTTGCCGGGCTTATCGCGGCCGATTTCGCTGGATTTGAGCCGGGAGCATCGCGGAGCATCGCTCGGCATCTCAATTTGTTGTCATGAATTATGCAAGGCAAGTCCGCCAGTCCGAGAGTCTGAAAGTCTGAAAGTCTGAAATCGCAATTGGCACAAACTCGGAAATTGCGCAGTATGGGAAGTGGCGGTGTTTGGGTGCAATCCGCATGAAATATATGCATGCTGCTAAGCCGCTTTAATTGCATTTGAGTTCATAATCACGAAATCGCTGTCGGGGCGATAATAAATTTGTTGAGGTTTCGTGGGAAACCCTTGCCACCGCTCACATTCAGTTCGAAAAAGTCAGTCTACGCGCCCAGGAGTGCCTAGAGGATCGGAAATACACAATACCTGAAAATATAACACACCTGCATATAGTTTAAGAAAGGATAACAGCCATGCATAGATCCGTGTTGCTGCTGCTGATGTCTACGCTCCTTCTAAGCGCGGCAGTTGCTCTGCCGCTGAGCCTGGAGGAGTCCGCCGAGACGTCCTGGCTGGATCTGCTTCTGGAGGACACCTGGGAGTCAGGAGAGCAACTGGAATTGCTGGATACCTCTAGCCATGGAAACACCATCCACAAACGCGCTGCCAAGGACTCGAGTAGCTCCTCCGAAGAGCACAAGGACAAGGACAAGGCCAAGGACAAGGCGAACAGCTCCGGAGCCTCTTCGTCCGAGGAGCAAACAACGACAACAGAACATGCTGCAGAGGAATCCACCACCCAGGCCGCTGCCAGGAGACGTCGGCAAGCAATCATAAAGCTCTCTCTAATAAACGTTTTTTGCTTTGATGAGGATTTTGAAATTCCTGGAGCTGACCCTAGTTATTTAGAAGAGTACAGAAGAATAATGTGTCCGATCACCGGAAATGCCATCCAAAAGCGGGCCGCCAAGGATCCGAGCAGCTCCTCCGAGGAGCACAAGGATAAGGCAAACAGTTCTGGGGAATCTTCATCTGAAGAACAGAAAACCACCACGCAGGCCACTGCCAGGAGACGTCGGTCCCTCCAGCCCCATTCGCTTTGCGATCGGATGGCTGCAGCAATTGTGACGAAATATAATCTGGAAGAAGCCGAAGCGAAAACATACAATGACATGTGTGTGTCAATGCTGCGACACATGAAACGTAATGAAGAAAATGGCGAATTGATTAATCAAGACGAAGATCTTGTAACAGAGCGTTTCAGGCGTCAGGTCAGTGAACAGGATCAGCCACTAATGCAGAAGGCCAGCGGTGAACTGGAGCTGGATGCCCAGGCGGAGAAGGAGCTGGACGAGGAGATGGCACGGGCTGTGCAGGATGTCAAGGATAATGGCAGCATCGAGGACTACGCTCAGGGTTGCGAGGTCATGGAGGTCAGCTCAAAGGAGGCCAACGAGGCAACCTATGCGGAATGATAAGCGGAGAACCTTAAAAAGTACAAATAAAGAAAATATAATATAATTACCAATTACGGCTTGGCCCTTTTTATTGCTCAGAAATCGGGGAAAACTATAGCTTCAATATTTACATATATTTATGCTGATTTCCATTTCATATATTTTTCAGAAGGTTTTT
The DNA here is from genome assembly GCA_018905715.1 of Drosophila lini. NCBI lineage: Eukaryota > Metazoa > Arthropoda > Insecta > Diptera > Drosophilidae > Drosophila > Drosophila lini. The sequence continues at coordinate 1,837 of JAEIIL010017358.1, forward strand.
AGTTCGAGCTTATCCAGCCTTTTAATTATATTTTTAAAAATTAAAATAAAAGAACTAAAAGAAAAGGCATATAAATATATATAATCGGAGGTTAAGGGGACTCAGTATTTTCTCAATCTGTTTGAATTTACTTACTTATATATTTTCTGTGAAAATCGTAGAACCTAAGCTTGTTTGCATTGTTTCAGAGGGGGAAGAGGTAACGGCTTATATATTTTCAGTTCTATAATATAGAGATTTGATTAAGTTTTATGAAAATCCAGTGTAACTGCTCAGATTCGGATCGAAAGTCAGTCGTTCTGCTAAGCTTGAAAAGTAAAATGCATTCACCGGTGTTGCTGCTGCTAATCTCAGCTTCTTGGATGATTGGATCGGGTCTGTTCATCGCCAGTGCCTTTTAAAAAACTTGAAGTACCGTTTTTCGAATTGCTGTACGATGAAATTGAAGAGCCCGATTTTCAGGAGGTTGTAGTTTGCACGAAAAGAAAACCTAGTTCAAAACGAGTCTGTTATACCTTTAAAACGAAGAGTAAAGTGCAACGACAAGAACTACCTTTTTCGGATTCTGAGACGAGAGCACGGCGTCAGGTTGACGAAGAGGATTTTCTTGAGCAAGATAAACTTGAACAAATAAAGTATGCCAAGGAGCGGGAGCAGGAGTTGCAGGAGTTAAAGAAGGAACAAGAGGCGTTTGCAAAGAAAGGTTAATATGTGACAATGTTGGCTGAAGCAATGATTTCTTGGAAATATTTTGATTGTTTAAAATAATAATAATTAGCATTAAAAAGGGTTTTAAAAATATAACAAGTTTCAATAAATTATAATCCATAACAAAAAAATATTAAAACATTGTTTAATATTATTGTTTGTTTTTCTGAGTTTAACTTAAACTGAAAAGTCTCTTATCAGCCGAACCATTGTTACCAAGACAGACTTATCAATGTCATATGAATGATAGGTTAATGTTAAGGACTTACTGATTCCAATAGATTGCAAAACAACAAGGAGAAGAAGAGCTGGTGTATCCGACTAAAAGATACTTCTTAACGCTTAAAATATTTACACTTTAGTTGGGAAAAATTCTTATAACAAATATTCAAATAATCGCTAATCTGTAGTATATATTTTCACTTCCAAGAAAAAAGTTCTTAACCTGGCTCGGAAGCTAAAAACAGAGCCATAAATCTTATTTTATATACATATATTTACGTATTGAATTGCTTTTATAATGCAAATTAAATGACGCAGCTATTGCGTGCAATATATATTTGTTTTGTTTTTTTGTTCGTTATCTGGCTCGTCTTGGTGGATGGATGCCTTAATAGCATTTGAGTCAATAATCACATAATCCCCGACGTGCGATAGTAAGTGTGTGGAGGTTTCTTGGTAAACTTTTGTCATGGCTCGCAGTCAGTTTGAAAAATTCGATTGTCGCCAAAGGTTCGGTCAGAGGAGCACTACATTCTTTAAAGAAATATAGCAAGGATATAGCAAGAATCGGAAATATATAAAATGCATCGATCGGTGTTGCTGCTGCTGATTTCAGTCCTCGTGTTGAGTGCAGCATCTGCTCTGCCAGCGAGTCTGGAGGAGTCTCTGGAGGAGGACTCGCAGCAGGAGTTGAAGGCGGAAAGCGTCGAGAAGGTGGATAGCATTGAACTTCCCAAGACTTCAGACAGCTCATCGGAGGAGCAAAAGGATGCGGCTAAAGATGAAGTTGAAGTTTACATTAAGCCCTTATCAACCGAAGAAGACACACAAGAAGAACAGTCCATGGAGGTCGCCCCCAGGAGACGACGATCCGCTGAACAGGAAAAGTATAGGAATCTAGAGCTCCTTGCCACCATTTGCCCTAAGAAGGACTTTAAGGATCTGGAGGAGAGCCCTTCAATAAGTGTTAGAATCGAAATAGAAGCCATGTATGCGGTTTGTGCGAAGCTAAAGGACAGGCAGTCTTAAAGGTGACTCTGGGAAGGCACGAAATAAGGTGCAACCTTATAAATTTAAATAAAGTCTAAAGAAACGCCAAGCTGACATTTCTTTTGGAATTCATTTCACACCCTCCCTATGCCCTCAACCATTTGTCATCTGCGGCTTTATCGCTAATACCATCCTTATCAAGACGGCGGCGTCAATGTCGCCAAACTCAGACCGAAGATGTGTCAGTTTGATTCTCGTTTATGCCTCCAAAAATTGATTGATGTATTGTGAATTTTATATCAGAAATATAAATTTTGTATAAATAGCTATAAAGTTATCATTTACAATTTTTATTTAGGTTATTAATTGTTTAATAAATAATTTATACAGCACGCTACTGGTGAGACCTTTAACAATAATAATTTGCAAAATTATAGTAATATTCGCCAAATAAATATAATATATTTTATGAAATAGTTTCAAGAAATAAGATATATTTTTAATGTAAAACAAGCTAGGCATAAACGAAGGATTTGTTGTCTTTTTGTGTAGCCTCTGTTTTGACTCGTGTCATCTGCATTTTGCACTCGTTCCTACGTTTTTTGGGATATTGAAAACTTTGCTGGCAAATTTTTGCTGCTGGCGGCATCCCTTTGTCTGTCTCCTGGCTGTCAGCTTTTATTGTTGTTGCTGTGGCTGATAAGGCACGTTTTGGGCCCACCCCTTTGTGGCCAACAACAAATTTTGTGTGAACTATTCCTTGAACATCTGATTGTGTGTATATGTAGGTTGTGTCAGCATGCAGTATTCCCCGTGCTAATCGAATTTTTTCCATCAGGTGTGTGTGACTTGTTTTTGGGGCCATTCTCTTGAAATTTTCTTTCTCTCGCATATGAAATTCTGAGTTTCCATTGTTGTTTACTTGACAAGCGGAATACTTTGCTTGTGAGCTTGGCACGTTCAAGTTGTTTACGTGGCTTTAATACCTGATAGTTGGCTATGTCAGGGCACCTGTGGTCGGACAACAGAACAGTTGCTTTAATAAGGAAATAAATAAAACAACAGCTGCTCGTTTCTAGGATGATTCCCATCGCTAAATTGATCAATATAGCCATATCGATTTTTACTATGTTATGTAACTTTATTGTTATGTAGTAATTGTAAAAATCATAATGACTGTAATTAAGCAATGAAATTAGAGTATAAATATGGAAATCGCTTAGCATTCTGGGAAAGTTGGTCTTATTTATTGGTGTATCTATCGTTATATATATTACAAATAAATACAATGTTAAGACAAAGAACTTACAATTGTAAAAGAAACTCGATAACACAATTTCAGCTTTAAACTAACACTCTCAAAACACTCTTAAACAAACCTGAAGAAAATAGAAAAAACAATGACAACATGAATGCAACAATTTTGCGGCATTACATTATCTAAGAAAAGGAAAAACACACCAGAAAGAGGAGAGGACTAAAAGACTGAGAGGAAAATGGAATAGTTGCAGCCACAAAGGAAAACTTCTCGAAAATTATTTCAGTTGCCCAAGTCGAGTGCAGTCGTGTGGAAGTGAAAACGAGAAAAAGCCAAAAAAAATCACACAAAAAAGAAGCAGCCAAAGGCCATAAAGTGTTAAATACACTTTCCATAATTAGCCCACAAAGTGCTCCCAATATCTGTGGTCTTGAGTGTTTGAAATTTTTGGAGTTTTCATTGCACTTTCATGCACTTGCAGCTCAAGATTTAATGATTATATAATTCTGGTGATTATATAAGCCCCATAATTGGACAAGATTTCGCCGACGAGTTGAAGTTTCAGTCCACAGCAGTGGAAAAGTGGAAAAGCGAACGCTATTCAGATTGTGCTGAAAAAGCCGGCAAAATACAAATAATATTTTTGCACGGGCGAAATTTTGACAGGCAAACAACAACAACTACTAGGAAAAGAGCAACTAAAAGTTCCGCAGGCAAAGAGAGCCAAGGAAAATAGCTGAGAAAATAGAAAAGCGGAAAATAGGAAAAGTGTACAAACGGAGGAAGCAAGAGTGCCGCCAGCGCGAGTGCGAATTTATAAATAAAACCAGCGGATAGGAAGAGAGATCCGGCGTCTCTTCGAAGAGCACGAGCGGGTAAACAAAAAGCGATGCCGGAGCCATTGGGACTGGTCTGGTCGGTGCCGGAGACGCGGAAGAGGGCGCCCGTTATCAAGGTATCCTGCGGCATCGGCGACACCGATGGCTTTCCCGCCTTCGACATCGACTCGGATGCGTATGCCTCCAAGGATGATACCAGATGGGGTTTCCTCATCACCGGTGGCGCTGAGTTCCATATGCCGTTAACAGTCTTCCAGGTGAGTCGTCTCCCCCCAAAGTACTCTGGGTTCCTGGGAACGGTCGCAGCTGGTTAAATTGAACCAATATTCGGGTTACAGTCTGAGCTTCCTTTCAACATCGGGTTATGAAGGATTATTTTGAGTTTTGGGTTAATAATAATCAATAATTTCCAATAAAAGGAGAAAAGTTACTTAAAGTAGAAATGCCTTTAAAAAAAGGCTAAGAAAATGTTTAAAAAATCGGAAAATGTTTTAGCCACATTTCCCTGTAGCTCTTAGACAGCTGCAATTGCCGTTTCGTCATTGTTTCCATTTTTTTTTGTTAGCTGTTGTTGTTTTCGTTTTGGTCGCGGGCCAGAACGACAAGCAATCTGAAGTCAAATTTGAATTCCAATTATGCTATGACGAAGTCACATCGAATGCAAATTGTCTGCCGCCATATAGAAGGAAAACATTTTATTGTTTTTGGCATCTGCACCTGCCGCGCCCCGTCTTTCGTTCTGCCTTGTTTTTTTTACTCCCCTCCTCCCTGCCCAGTATATCTTTTGGCTCACTTGAGTCTCGAGTGAATGTACAATATTTGGGTTAGGCGAGTTCCACTTCTTTTCTCATATATAAATAATGCCTACCATGAGAGTCGTTGAAATATGGATCAGGTTTGGATTGATTTAGTTGAAGTACTGGGGAAAATATCCCATGGAAAATGTTTTTTATATATAATGTATAAATATTTATGTGAATTTCCCTAAAGGTAAACTAGATTTAATAGTTTAAAATATTTTTAAAAATATTCTGAACCTATTTCCCTGGCTTGTACTGTACTTTATATGTAGGCAAAGTGTTTTCCCATAAGGCACACACAACTATTAGTATTGCTTTCGACTTTTGAGCAACATTTTACTTTTGACGTCTCGCGTTTTGTCTGAAAGAAAAATTTGCTTTGTTTGCTTTATTTTTGAATATAATTCTTTTTGAGGGCAAGTGTCTGTAGGGTATGATGAACTGGCTTAAGAGTTTGTTTTAGAAAATATTTTAAAAATTTTAAAGTATTAAAATATGTATAAGAAAAAAAGGGTAAAGGTTTTCCTTTAACCAATTTTTTTTATAATAATATATAAATCAATTCAGAAAATATTTGTAATTGTTTTTTTTAATCATCTACGATTTTGTATAACTTTTTAGATAAAATACTTTCTAGAGAACAATCTCTATTACTTTTCAGTTAACTTTCCAGGGTATTTAGCAAGCCCAATACGGCGCCTTCAAAAAAAAACCCCCTCAAGTGTATGTTTTGCTTTCAGTTTTTATTGTTTTTCATTATTTCTGGGGGTTTCTTTGCCCGAGCAGCCGTCTCAGTTAGCCCATCTCGTATAGATGTCATCTGTATCTGTCGTCCGTCCACGCATCGCGTATACGCGATATTTTCCGAATGTAAACTCAAAAGTACGCAAATGCCAGTTCAATTGCGCCTCGAAGCTCGCGACGTACGGGTTTTAGTGGTCGCCTCTTGATCCGCGGAAAGTGAAAGGACCCGAAGGGGCCTCGGCAGTGTCGTTCTCGATTTCATCCTTTTGGACTTGCAGGTGACCCCCGACGGTCTGGCCGACAAAGCGGGCATTCGCCTGGGCGACATCATACTCGAGATAAACGAGGAGGACGCCACGCAGCTGACTCTGTCCCAGGCCCACGAGAAAATCAACGCAACGCCCAAGAAGATACATTTCCTGCTGCGCAAGTAGGTTGCCCCAGATCCCTCTCCCCTATGGCTCTCTCTTTGGGCCAACGTTTTAACTTATGTAATGAGCAAACCACTGTCTCCTCTCCAACCCCCGACAACAGCATGGAGGAGGATGATCCCATGGGACAGTTCGAGGCCGGCGAGGAGAAGTCGATTGTCATGCGGATTCCCAAGCCTTTGCCGCCGCCAAGTGGTAAGAACACGTCAACCTCATTTAAACGAGAAAAGAGAATATTAACAAATTAATATATAAAAAGAAATTTGTCTTATTAAAGTAGATAAGCTGTGCCCCCCCTGGTACTCACTTGGCTTTGTATCTTTTTGTAGACTTCCACCCAACCCCCCTGCTTGGCTCGCGTTGTTGGCATCCGATAATGTGGCAAGACCCCCCGGAGCCGCCGAAGCCCAAGAAAAAGAAAACCAAAACCCAGCTGGACGACGAGGGCAACGAGGTGGTCATTGAGCTTAGCGAGGACGAGTCCTCCGACGAGGAGGAGCAGGTGAAGCACCCACACGATTGCATGCCAACAACAACACGCCATCGAAACTAACCCATTCCTTTTTCCCCATTTTTCCGGTATCCGGTCACTGGTCTCCACCTTCCGCTGCCTGTCCTCGATTCCCGTGTAACTCCTTCGTGCGTGTCCAGGAGCTGCCCCACCATCGCATCGTACGGAACATCCGGCGTTTCTTCGCGGAGGTGGGCGACAACCAGGAGCTGCGCTCCAGCACCATCGAGAATATGCTGCTGGCTCTGCCCAGCGCCTCCAAGGCCAAGTGAGGGGAGTGCCAGCTAACCCCGGCTTAACCCCGGACATTAGTCTTAACCCCGTGCTGAGATAAAATATTATCCTTAAATCAGGAATATCCTTGCCTTGAGAGTGCCTAATTTCGTATATATTTCAATCGGAATTTCTGACTTGTGGATATATTTTCCCTCAGTGCAGGGTTTTCTTTCCCATTTGTGTATATAATTTTAGATATTTTGTGTCTGTGTTTGTGGCTTTAATAAATTACAAATCCCCTGAAAAAACAAACAACCCACCTTGATGGATTTCCCTTAGGACGGATTCGGGCCAGCTCCATCGAGATGCGCCTGCTGGAGATGCAACGCAAGCTGTCGGCCATTGCTGAGATACCCAAAATCCTGACCTCCACTTTGGCCACCGTCTCGCAGAGTTTTGGCCGGATGAGCGAGTCGGAAGAGGATGCAGAGGACACCTATGTGCAGCGTAAATTCTCCTACGACGAGGATGCCCTTGACTTCGAGCTGAGGGATGATGGGGAACAGCCAGGTGACACTGACAGTGATGAGGATGATTTGGTGCAGGTCGAGGAAGATGAGGATGAGGATGAGGAGGATTCAGCTGCCACTGAAGGTGTCAAGCAATCAAAGCTACTGAAGGATGTCACGCCGGAATCGGATTATGCATCGGAAGCCAATTATCCCTCAAATGAGGCAAGCGAAGATACGGCAACCGATGATGAGCTGGAGGAGGCTGGCGACGCGGTGTACTTCATAAAACTGCCAGAGGCGCTTCCCTCCGAGGACGAAGATGAGGACGAGGACGAGGACAGCGACAGCGAGAGCGATTTCTTAAACACCACCTACACCTGGAATCTGCGCAATGTGCCCAAGGTGCGCATTAACGATGCCGAGGCCGATGGCGAACTGACACTGGGCCACCAAAAGAAGGAGCTGCCGGAGCTGGAGCAGGAGCAAAGTGAAGAGAAGAAGGAGGCACACCTGGAGCCGGAACAATCAAAGGTGCGCCCTGCCACGCCCACACCGCAGGCCCCAACCCAGGACTCCGCCGAGGGACAGACACAAAAGGTAATGGCTGTCGACGCGCATTCCAATCAGCTCACTCAGAAATTCAGCAGTCACACCTGATTCTTGTGGAATTTTTTAACAGGATTTTAGCAAAATTTAATTCCATATAATAATCTTTAAATTTTAAACACTTTATTCCGCCCAAACAGTTGCTCTTCAGGCTGGATAAACTGGAGCGATCTTGGCCCTGGGCGGACCGCGAGAAAATCATCTACAAGTATGAGTAACAAAGCTACAAATAAATCCCGATGTAACCCCCTATAAATTCCAGGCAATCCACGTGTCATCTGGTTCCCCGCAAGCCACTGGGATTGGTGGGGCAGCGAATGCAGCTGCTGCTCAAGGACAGAAAGGAGTAAAACCGCGAAGGGGAGAAGTCGGAGGAGAGCCACGTTAAACAGTTCCTGCCAGTAGCTTAAGTCTAACCTCAGTGGGCTAGGAGTGACGAAGTATCCAACTTTTAATTGAGTTCATTATGCAAATACACAGGCGACAACAGCAGCCTCAACTCTGGCAGCACTTCAATTAAAAGCCGCACACCAGGGCGTTTGCGAAACTCTATTCAAACACCCTTCACACCCTAACACACACACACACCCTTCTCGCTTTGGTAAAATTTTTAATTAAAGTGCACTCTCGAATGCCAAACAAAAAATCACTGCCAAGCCAGGCCACCCGTAACCAGAGTCAAAATCAAGACGAAATCTAAACCGAAAGTAGACCAACTTGGCCAAGAGTCCCCCGAGCTCCAAACGGCACTTGCAACTTGGCCAGGTTATGCATTATTTGTGACCTACCGCACCATAAATTTCAGTTGAAGGCCAACGCAATGCACTTATCCCCTCAGAACCAGGATGTGCGAGTCACGCAAAATACCAGCACGGGCCATGACGATGGCAGAAAACCATTGCTTTAAACCTTAACCACATTTTTATAGCTTTTTATACTCTTTAAAAGAAGGCATCTCTTCAATATTAGTGAAGACTTGATGAACATCATTTTTTGTTAGTAAAATGTTGGATTTTTAAGACACATTTTGACATTGTTGGCTTTTTTTTTATGATCAACCAAGTTCCTCTTACAAACTCTATTGCCATTTTTCGTTCGGCTAAGTATCTTTTGTAAAAATATTACAAAAAGTAATTACAACTTTTAAGTTTAAAGTACAGAATTATAAAAAGAATAGAAGGTTCCTTACCTAAATTTATTGAATTTACAGAAAAGGTTTTGACCAATATGTTTGTTTTACATTTTTAAATATTTTTATTGTTTATACAGGAAATATTTTCCTGTAAGGATTACTAAAATTTAATAAAATCTGAACCGTTTTTATAACTCTTTAAAGTGTTGTAATCTTATCCTAGGATACCTAGTTTTCAACTTCGTGCTAGATTACCTCTTTAAGTGAAATAAGTGCCTTGTTTTCTCACTCATATATCGCTCGAGCTCAAGCGGCTTTCATAAATGTTTTCCCTTCTGGAAAATTCACTTTCGATGGCTGCCAGCCCTCGAGTCGTACAAACACATGGTGAATTAAGCAGCTCATTTGCCTGTTGCCTCGCTCGCTGATGGGGAAAGTTTACTCCGGGCGCATACGTGGCGTATGAGCGATATCAACCTGGGATGTAAACAACATCATGTTCACTCTATGCTTTCGGGCGCGAATAATCTGCAGAATTATGAGTGTGTGCGGGGGGGAGGGAGGAGCAGAAAATGAAACTGAGAGTGCTGGTAGTGCACACTGATAGTGTACAATGTGGAAATGCCACTTATCGCACACACTTTACATGCATAAAACATTCTGCCGCACAATGGGCCAACAGCGAGGACACGTGTCTGCCGCACAATCACTGGCCGGGTGCCACGCCCACACCTACAGCCATTCCCATTCACACATTGTGCCACTTGCAGGGACATCATTAAAAACCACCGACGGGAAATGGCCAAGCCAGAGCCAGACCTCAACGGATAGTCCTCAATAAGTGTCAACAAATGTTGACAGCACTGCAGTGTGGCGCTTGTCCTGGACATAGTTTCCCTTCTTGTAATATTTTTGTAATTATTTAGGTAGTTGTTTAGTTGTTTTAATTTTTTAGAATTTTTTGTATAGCTCTTAGGGTTTTATAGCACTCAGGAGCCTTTTATTATATTATTTTTTATTACTTATTAGCTTTTATTTTAAATTTCGCTCATAAAGTATGGAAATATTTTCTGAAAGATTCAATAAAACTTACCCATACTTACCTGTTGTAAATCTTGAAGTGATTCTAGCCTACTTTATTCTCTAGACAAAACGTATTTCATAATTTCCTCTTATTTGTTTTTCCCCTGAAGCCAGGTACTTCTCATTTCTCGTTCATTGCAAATAAGGCTTCAATTTGCCACACAAACAAATTTTCGGCTAAATGGAATCCGTAAGCACCTGTTGGGCTTTCAACCTGGCCAACGTCCGTCCACGTCCACGGGGAACAAGTGCTGTGGAGCTCACTTCAAATGGCATTCATTAAATGAGCATTAGGTTCGAGTTGGGGTCGCCGTTGCCATTGCCGTTGCTATTTTGCTGTGGTTCCTGCTGTTGCTGACAGCCTTCTCCCGGTTTTATTAAACCAACTGAAAGTTGACTAATTAGCTGCGCAGGGCAGAGCCAGAGGTACTTGGAAATGTTTAGCATACATATACATATAATTAAAATTTTATTACATCTGCGTACATTCATAGACACACTAAAAGCGATTGCCAGAAAGCTCAGCTTACCACAGAGAGAGAGATATATATGCGGGGAGGGGGGCGTGCTGCGTCTGGGTCTGTCCTAGGATACACTTAACACTTAAAACAACAATGATATTTGATATCCACGTAAATTCTTACACTCATAGGTACAATAAATATGTTGCATTCACCGGCCGGAGGCTGAAGTTCATTCCGCATTTTGCATTCTGAGGAAACCAAGGAAAACTGAGGAATATACTATGAAAACTTAACATTTAGCCGGCTGCAGGATGCAGCGAAAATCATTTCAGCCGCCAGCTGGCCCAGGAATTTTCTGAGGGCGTCATCAAAGTATGTGGAAGTTGCACGAGCTATACTTTGGGTGGCTGCGAGTATGCCATAAAATATTGAAGGGAAAAAATTAAAAATACCCTAAAAACTATTAAAAAAATCTCTTACAAGAAAAGTAGTAAAAAGAGCATAACATACTTTAGGGCACCCGAATTATGACTTTGAAACCTCCATTTACTTCAGGAACATCCTGGGTTCTAAGGGTCTGCTGCTACTATTGGTGGGGCTCGGGCTCTTGACCTGTTTTGGTTTTGGTATTTCAGCGGCTTAAACTATGAGATGTTGTGTGACTCGCAGGGTTTGAACCTAGAGCGCCTCATCGGCCATGTGCTGTTGGCCAGCCCCCTCCATACGCACGATGACTGTGCCCATGCCATTGGCACTGAGACTGGGATTGGTATGGGGTTGGTGGCCATCGCCGGTGGTCCGTGAATTCGGAGAGTCCCCAGCTGCCGGTTCCTGTGATGTCCCAGCTGCCACCGCTTCGGCCACATCCTCTGCTATGGTTGTCATCAATGTCGGCCTATCGGCCACGCCCACCTCGGATTTGGCTGGTGCCAGCGTCAGTTCGCGCTCCTCCATCAGCGGCTGGCACTGGCGGGAGTTGTCGATAGTTTGGCGGCGCTTCAGGAACGGCATCCGATTGCGCCAGCCATCGAGAAAGGTCGACGAACTGGCCAGGCTCTGGCTGCGGGCTCGATGCTGATCCGAGGGCTGGTGATCCGGATTCTGCTGGTGGTGGTGATGATGGGGGCCGGAGGAGGCTCGTCGCTTGGCCGACATGTCCTTTAGTCATACCTTCTCCTCTCCTGGCAGTGGCGGTCCGCAGCGCACGAACTACAATCAAAAGAACTGAGAATTTGCTATCATGGTGGTTGGCAGGTTGGCAACGGTGCGTCGGCTTCTGTAACTGTCTTAATTGCTTTGTATTTTTTAGTTAATATAATTATTATTTTTGCATGCGATTAATGCGTTTCAAGAGAGGCCAATCAGCTGTGTGTGAGTGCTTAAAGTGTGCTAGCTACTAGAGTGTTGCTGCTGCATTACGCATACGCGCCGTAACCCGTGGTTCAAAGTCAAAAATAAAGAAGGCAGGGCAGGGATGGGGGGACTCAAAGCGTGTGAAGCTTTAGTAGAAATCTTACCGAGACCTGAGTGGCTGTGTAGGAGTTCGTCCGCGGCCGGTTGCTGAAGCACATCATCCGCCACTTGCGCTTCACTTGGGCAATCACCTCGCCGTTGAAGAAACAGAACAAAGTGGCCACGCACAGACCCTGAAAGGAGACGGAGAAGGACGAATGTAATATGAATAGAGTGGGCGAGCAGGTTAAATTATCGCCGGAGCTTATCGCAGTTGTCCTTATTACAATGCCTATTATTTTTGTCCTTTTTTGCTACGCTTTCAAGGGGTATTCTTAGCTGACTCAAAGCCGTCTGGCCAAAATAAAACAAAAAGATAAAGAAAGGTTTGCCTTTGTCATATTCTTTCGCTGATTTAAATTCAAAAACCTCCCCTAGGAATAAATAACCTGAAAGAGTATTCCCAGCTTCGTTATTTCCCAGTAGTTCCCCTGTCCTCTGTCCTTTGTTGCCCGTCAGTTGGTCCTAATACAATACATAATACAATTTTAGCTTGTTCCTTTTGGTTATGTTTCCCACTTCGGCCCGCGGCTGGCGCAATATTCATTTCGCCTGTCAGACGACCACCACTTGAACGAGCTCTGGTCCTTCGTCCTGCCGTGGGATCCCCCCTTCGATCCGATCCGAACCGACTGCTGGCCATTTGTCTCTCCACTTTCTGCCTGATTGTCGCAGGCGGCCGCACATATACATATTGTATACTATGTATGTAAATATTTAATGTATGGCCGGGTGTACGTGCATTGACTGCCGGCAGGATTTCTCGTTCGCACTTCGGCGAGGGGCTTCGTTTGATTGCCACTACTCACGGAGGCCCATCATGGACTCAATCAGCCGCAGTTGCCGTCCATTCGCTCCTTTAGGTCTTTACCTTCTAGTCCCATCATCATCAGCATAGGGTTTGTTGCTTTTCGCAGCATATTGCAAATAAGACATTTCGTTATTTGATTGTAAACGTAGAAATTCTGGGCATTTTACTGATTATCTTTCTGAGAGATTCTTGGGCTCAAAAAGAAAATATTTGGGATGTCAGGTAAGCAATATGTTGGAGTTATGTTCTGTGAGTTGTGGCTTATTGATTTTGAATATTATAGAATTTATTCCTAAATTAGTTATATAATTAAGTTACGTTTATAAGTTCAGAAAATGTATTGAAATTTATATCCCTAAATTCTTAAACAAAACATAAATAGTTCTAGGATTTACAGGATTTAAATGGTGTTCATATGTTCCTTGCTCTCTCTTTAGTTTTTTCCTTTTAGCCAATTCTGAAACTAAAACAGTTTTGACTGCCTCTGCTCCCTTTTGTTATGTAAAACACTTCCATTCTCCATAGTTTGTTGTTATTTAGTTGGTATGGTTAGCACAGTTGGTTCCGGAATATGCTTGACCACAGAAGGGATAATAGAAATGTGTGTGGAACACAATGGACAGACAATATATATTCACAGGACTTGGAATTTAGTTGAAACCAGTTCCCTTACTCTCTCCATGTTTTTTCGTTTATAAAGCTTTCGTTTAAACTATGTTTCCTCTTCTCTTAGTTTGTGCCATTTTTCAAGAGCTCTCTGTGAAAAAAGTTTTAGACAGATTACTGTTCTTGTTTCTTTTTTCTTTTCATTTAAAATTAAGCTGTGAAGCAAAGTGCTTAAGTTTTAGGATTTAGACTAAAGAGTGATTACTTCTTGAACTAAAAACAAAGTTGCTGAATTCTATTAGACGAAACTTAAATGTTTTTCAGTTAGTAGCAAAACATTTTAGCTAGCTAATAAGCTTAAGTAAAACAATTAGCAGACTCGCAAAAATTATTCAAAGTCAAGTCCTGACAGGACAACAGTCCGTGCCATTTAAATATCACGACTACTTCTGTTGACATCCGGCGTTTCTTTATCCCCTGTTAGCTCTCTGCCAAGCGGAAGTTTTTAATTCAATTTGTGTAAATCGTGTTCTGTCTGCACATCTGCTAAATACCAAATGTCCCTGAGCACTTTGGGGCTGGGAAGATGGATGGGAAAGCCAGTGGAAAAGCTCTGTGGAAATGCTTGCAAGCTGTGAAATGCCAATTGCAGCAAGTTTGTGATTTTGGCATAAAAACAACCGAATAAACACGTTTACAGTGCATATAAATTCTCATTTTGATGCAAGTATTTCCGGGCTTTGGCGACTTCCCCCAACTTAGCCGAGTCAGAAATAATTTGATATTCTTTGCTCAGCTTAAAACTTGCAGGGAATGAATCTTTTATGACTCTCGACGTCGTCAGTACGGCTGCCACAATAAATCCAAATTATATGCAACAGCACAGAACGAAGGGAAAACTTTGGCATCTTCACAACAAATGCGGGTAAAGAAAAACAAGACAATAAAAAATAAAATAAATAAGCCACAAGGAAGGACCCTCAACTCGCGAAAAGGAGATTTTATCAATCGATTGACACTGACGAAAGCGGCTCAGGAAGAGGTGACATTGTTCATTGAAACACATAAAACAAAGAGGAAAGCAGGAACTCATCTGCAGCTAAGCCACACCCAAGAAGGTTTTATGTTTATTCGCAGGATAATGGACTTTTTGCTTTTGTTTCAAGAATTCAATTTCTAGAAATGTCACGATTGTAAATGTGCTGAAAATGCCAACTGTCAGAGGATTGTCTTTAATGTTGTGACAAAAATGTTTTCCATGAGATCTTAAGGATTTAAAATACTTTTAAATGATTGAGAAAGTTTACAAATCGCTCCTCCAAGGTATACAGTAATTCAGCGAGTCTCACCTCTAAGTTAACCCAAAATAAAACCCTTTCATTTATCAGAGTACACCGCACTTTTTCGTTTGATTCAATAAATGTACTTCCCCGATCCTGTTCCTTTGATGTAACAAATGAAACGAACTCTACATTTGCATTTGCAAATCAGCCAAGCTGCGACTGCAAACCATTTACCAGAGACACCGTTTGCTTGGGGGACTTAACCCAGATGAGGCGAGTGTTGCTGCCAGCTGGAGATTTTCCTGTTCTTTAAGAGAAATATGTTAACTGACTGTAAATGCTGGTCTATCGAGACTGACTTGGCCGGAGGGACAAGCTCGGTTGGCTTTTATGAGCTCCTCCTTCGTGCGGGAGTGCATTTCATGCTCAACTTGCTGCCGGGCAACCAGCAGAGCGGAGCAGAGCGAATCGTGGCATTCTTCCAGGGGGAACCACGGGTCAGCCTCTGCCAGCGTTTTAATATGCCAAAGTCTTGGCCTAATACCAATGGCGAAAATTCCACATGGCTTGTATTTTCCTTATTGATTCCAGCATCTAATGAGCTGGCTCTCCGGCATCCCAGTAATGCCAGAGCCTGGCTTATTTCCATTCCCAGTTGCAAAAAGCGTACACTAACATCATAACTTTTCAGCTGGCTCAGAGTCGTAAAGTGATTTTATGAAAGCGTGCGAAACAAAAGCCTGAACAGAAAAAAAAAAAACGAGATTGAGAACGGGAACGAAAACATTTTACTTACTTGGAACGAGGCCGTAAACGCCGAGATGATTTCGTATGTATTCTCCCAGGGATGTCCGGGCGCCGGGCGAAACGGCGTAACGATGTACTGGAGGCCAAGCAGGGGAACCAGCAGCAGCGTGGCCCTAACGAGGATGAGATGAGGGGAATCGGACGTAATATAATGCCTTGTTTTTCTGTTTTTTTTAAGCTTTGTTTTCGGGTGTGTATTAACATGCAAGTCAACGCTGCGTATGCGTAATTTAAAATGTAAAATGAAGCAAACTTCCAAGTGCAGAACGAATAAACAATAAAAGAGCTGTCGGCAGAGGGACGGGGTCCGCCACGATAAATACAAGGGAAACAAAATATAATTACGCATTCGCCCTGTGGGCCAGTTGAGAGTTCTCCACAGGTTTTAGGGGGAAGGTATTCATTCCTCTTTGTTTTCGTTACGTTTCCTTTTTTTTTTGTTTTTTTTTTTTGTTTTGTGTCAGAGCTGCTGAAGGTTGAAACTTACCGAAATGCCTGCAGGACTGTTCGGGATGGTCCGCAGCTGCCCTGGATGCTGGCCGGAGCATTCAGCTTCAGCAGGACCACACGCACAATATTGCACAGAAACAGGAGGTTGAGGAACATGGAGATACAGACAGGCACCACGAGGATATTATCATAGTCGGTGGAGTTCATCCAGCAGCTGGAAGGTAGGAAAGGACGATGTGATTCACAGGATGAATTGCTGATTGAATCGATTAGCATTTGGGGAAGTTTAGGTAACAGCAGTAACAATCAGAGAAAATTGTTAGAGATATCTTTATCAGAAAGTATTTATAATAATTATGGAAAATACAAATTAATGGTTAATTTAGGAAATCATTTTAGTAAATTAAAGCCCCTAAAATGTACTCTATTCGTTTTCCCAGTGTTCCAATCTCCTTCATTATTCACTTACTGCATATTCTCCTCGGGCGTGCCGCCCAAACCGCGGGCCAGGCTGTACACGAATATGACGAGAGCCGGCGAGCCCCAGCCGAAGGCGATGAGCCATTTGACCAGGCGCTTCTCTGAAATGAAAGCCGCTACGAGGACCGTGTGCAGGTAGAAGCCTTCGCACAGCATCCACGAGTAGTTCGACAGCAGAAAGTAGTGCAGCTTGATGTGTAGCGCCACGCATCGGACCTAAAATCGGGCAAAAGGATATGAATATGGGTATAGGTATGGTAATTGAAACATTTCGCATACGCCAGGTGAGCCCACTTACCGGACTGTGCTGCAGCAGCTCCGTGTTGGGCATGACCAGCAGATACCATATTAGCCACAGGGAGTTGTTGGCGGCAAACGAGGCAAACAGATTCATGTGGAGCGTGATGCGGGCGCACTTCAGGGACCTGGTCAGGATAATCGAATGACAAATATGCGAATAGAATAACTTGGACAGGCACTTTTTTTTGGGGGGAGAGAGGGGGTGTGGTGTGGTGACTCCTACAATTGCAATTCTGTCTGCTGACGAATTTGCATTTTGCCACAAGGCGGTTGGCAGCCACAGATTGGATTGGCCAGCAGTTGCCGGAGTGAAAAGGCCAAAGTTCATTTCAAACTGACAAGAGATAGGAGAATTCTTGCTCAATTTCTTCGATTGGGGTCAAACTGAATAGAAAACTAGTTTTTCCCCACCACAAATCGATTCTGGCTTGCCAGATTTTAGGATAGTTATTAATATACATATTTTTGAAGTCAACAAGCTAATAGTAAATATGGATTAAAGTTTCTTCAAATACAATTACACTCTTACATCTCTTTCAGTCTTTCGCCTAATTTAACCCACATGTTCTATAAATTTCAATAAGCCACACCTTTTATTTTGCTTCAATTCACCAATTAAATTGTGTGTTTTAAATTGAAATTTCCTGGAATTTTCATTACATTTGTTTGAAGTGAATGGGGGATTTTATTCATTCATTCATTTGGTCACGCTGCTTTGTCATTAAGCTTTTAATTATCCCCTCTTTTAGGGCAGACCGAAATTCCCACACGTCGGTAGCAGCAGCAGCCTGGCTTTATTTGCCTCTCGCACACAATTTAAAACACTTCTATCTGGGATATGGCCCTATCTATCTGCAGCGTCCTTTATACGCTCCTTATCCTCATCTCCAGACGACGGTGCTGAGCTGGGCGATAAACAAACCGAGAGCACTAATTGGTCTGCCGGCACTGGGAAATGAATCGATATCCTGCTTGCAGCAAGCATTGTGAAGAGAACTGGCTAAAACAAGCTAAAGTATTTTCTCATTTCCGACACACAGTAAGCACATTCAGGTTGGCAGTTGATTAAGCCACTGTCGCATTTGCTTGCCGTCAATAAATTTCGTTTTTGGCGCCAGGCGCCCAGCAGCAGTCATAATATAACGACCGGCGAGCCTCATTACCCGCAAGTGGTTTTTCATGCTCCCAACGAAGCCTGTCAACTGGAGGATTGTGGCATTGTGGGATCCTGGGAAGCTGTATAAAGATGAAGGAGGAAACTTACTTGAAATAACCCAATATGGCCAACGAGAGCAGGATGGCCAGCAGAGAGATGCCGTAGCCAACCTCATAGATCAGGTTTACATTGTGCTTCCACTGCAGATGATAAATTCCAATTAATTAAACACGCTGCTTCGCTGCAGGATCAACTTACCTCAAGGTCGTCCAGATTCACGCAGGTAGTGTAGTTGGACCATGTTTTATTGGTCAGCGGATGCTTGAACCACTCGCCATCGAGTCCGCACTCCTTATGCGCATATCCTGTGGATAAGAAATAGTTTTTAGTAATGAGCAAAACAGAAAGCCTGGAATTAATTTTTCTTTAAGCTTTATATATATTTATTATTTTTTTCCCTGCATTGTTTCTCCAGAATTAATTCACTGGCCAGTTCAGCACAAATATTTACCCTCACTAAATATGCGTGATTTTTTGATTGACTCTTGTACAAATATTTCGCATATTTGCACAGCTCGTATTTGCCTTTTGTGGTTAGCCAGCGTATTTAAATTGTATTAACCCTGATTTATGGCATGTGCCACCGGGCCAACCGCAAACAAGTGTTGTGGCCAGAATTTGAAACATAAACTATATATCCATTTAATGCATGAATTAAAAATGGCACAATCATCCTGTTGTTGTTTACCAAACCAGGCTTTTTATTCAAGTCCCATCAAGGCAAAGTTTGGGAGGAAGAAAAACTTAGTTTTGCCTGTGGCATGTCGAGTGCTGTTCGACTGCGAATTACCAAGTTTTCGGTGCAGTTTTCGTTTCGAGTGGCATTTTCCGGAAGTGTGCAGTAAATAGCAATGGCTGCATTCCAGTGAGGGAATTTCAAAGGTGAGTTTTCTCAGCTTGTACATTTTTTTTCCGGCTTATAGGGACCGCAGATGATGATCTTTCGTCGAAACCATTTATCGTCGTTTGGCACGCAGACGAAGAAAATCACGTATACGCGCTGTGTGGCAGATAAGTAGCCGGGCGAAGGGGGAGCCCGCTTTCCGCTGCTCCGCTGCCGTAGCTCACCACATCGACATCCGGCGACCGGAAGTGCCATAAAAGTTAATGGCGGCGCAGTGCCAAAGCACATAATCTCGTACAAGCTGGCGGCGACCCCAAGAGGGGATGAACGTCGCCAACCACAGGCTAAATGTAGTGAAAGTAGCACTTTCTCGGTCCTCGCTCCTTTGCCTTGTGTTTTTTTCTCTCTCTGTGTGTGGCATACCGAAAAAAAGTCATTCAACTTTAGCCATTTTTGTGTCCTGGTCATGGCCGAAAAAGGGGGTAGCTGAAGGGGGTGGGTCCCTAAGCTGGTGCTGGCTTGTTGGCCTGGCCCATATTGCACATCCCCACCCATTAATGCAAATTGACATGCAGCGCACGGCGAATGATTTATTCCATAAATTGCTTCAAATATTTATACAAATTCTCATTTATTCAAATGGCATTTCTACCGAGTGTTTGCATTATTTTTTTATATTTGCTTTAGTGACCGAGTTAATCAACATTTTCCTTGCATATTTAATTAGTTTTTGTTTTGTTTTGCACTTTGCTAATTATTAATTAAAGCCGCATTATGGGAGAGATAGATGAGAACTAATTCACTTTCGCCGGATGCCGGATATTCCAATTAATGATTCAGCAATGAGTTGAATAACTAAAGGATAATATTTCATTCCTTGTTTTATTATATTTTATGTGGCATTCTCTGTGGCATTCTGTCAGCAACACCTTGACGAAAGGAAACTGATTAATGGCCTCACTTTTAAAACAAACTTTATATGGATTCCCATTTCTTAAATTTAAATAAACCAATTCAAGTACCTTGAAGCTTTAAATATACATCTCCTCCATTACCTACTTGACTTTAACTTTTTTGCCCAGGAGCCACAAACAATTTGGCCTTGTTTTCGACGTTTCATTTGATTCTAGCAAAAACTCGGTAAATTGTGGCAAATCAGCCGAAAACATTTTAGCATTTTGCCGAGAACGCTCTCTTGGATAATTTAGTGGCTCAAGAAGCTTGGGAACCGACTCCACCTGGCTGTGTGTGTGTGTGTGTGTGTGTGGTGGGTTCCGTGAATATTTTATGTTCTCCATACGACACGAAATCAAAGCATAAACATAACAAGTTTCCAATTGATTTGGCCTGGCTGCGAGCGTATTTTCTGTTATGTTTATGGGTATTTAACGATGAGCCCTGGGATGAGGCCAATTAGATGGAAGACAGAGTCTATCACCCCACCCACTCTGTCATCCTGAGCCTGATTCAGACCCATGCAAACACATTTCCCTTTAGCCTGTGTACTTTTTTGTATGTGGTGTTCCATGTCATATGCAGATCCCTGGGCTGACCCCGTAACGGAAGTTGCCTTGTGGAATTTAATAAACAGTTGAGGCGCCGCTTGGCGTACTTTACTTACTTGTTGGATCGAAGCCCGTGATGAAGTCCGGGCAGAGTTCGTAGGCGGAAGTGCCGGCGGCCGTATCCGGCCAACAAAGCCAGCCATCAAAGGTGCCGGCGCAGCGGGGTCCAGCGCCGTCTGTTTATTGGGAGCAAAGGGAACGCCATGAAATGGGGCAGCAATTTAAAGTTACTCGTGCATAATGGCCACCGAAATTGCAGTTTGCACGCAGAGAACGCAGGCAGATCATAAAAATATCAGCGGCTTAGAAATATTTTAATACTTTAAAAGTAATATAAAAATATAAAAAAATCCTTTAGACTTTAAGCCATAATTTCTGTAATTTTAAATTGATTTATCTGTCCAGTTTATTGACCTGTTTCGCTGATACTTTTTCACTGTGCAGAGAGAGGAAGGAAGAGGCAGACTCACCCGAAAGATGACCGCTACCATTTAGCCGCGTTTCGCAGGCAACTCGCAGGGCGTCAAAGTCCGGACCGCTCTCCGCCGCACTTTCGGCCATGGCAGTAGAGGCCGTGTGGCCCGTAGTGCTGGAACTACTCCCATTGATGGTGCCGTTGCTGTTGCCAATCTGCTCGCTCATGGCTGCCTCTGGAAGTGCCTCTGCAGCAACTGCAGCTAGAGCTGTTTCCGCTGAAACGCCACAAATAAATTCGTTAGTCAATCGAATTGCTTTTGGAGAGCTCATAAATGTGAGAGACCGAGTGTGTGAGTGTAAGTGTGGCAGTGTGTGAGTGGCACACACGGCCTCCCCCATAAGTATTTTGCGATTTTGCGTTTTACGGTCCGTTTGAATGCGAACTTAATTGGTTTTCCGTCAGATTGCGGCCATTAAAGTTGCCGGAGATAACATAGTTGCACCGATTTAAACGGTTTTATATATATGTATATAGTTGAATCTATTGATTTTTTGTTGAGAGTATTTAAGAATGGCGTGACTAGAATAACTGAGTTAAAAGAGTTAAGGATATTACTTGGGTAAAAGGCAATTTATCATTTGAATAATTTCTTATTTAGGGTGATAGCAGGGAGTTTATACAACTATAAACTTGGAACAAATTGAATATATTAAAGAAAATTAAAAATATTATATATTAAAGACACATTTCTATAATAAACTGCAAGGCTTTGGCTTCCCCAACTTAGCTTCCCTTCCTTTTCTTATTAGAATTCTTATTTCTAAAGGCTTACATTTTATTTAAGCAAAGATAAGGTCAGATAAATTTAAATTGCTGTCTAAAATAACACAACAAACAATTTAGCTAAAGGAAAATGACAAATATTACAATTTATTGGCTATATTTTATATCTTTGATTATTCACATTTTTTAATTGAAATTTGTAGGTTTACTTCTTGCATAAATTCAGAATTTTTCAATAAATTCCCATGCATGCTGACAAATTCCCTTGAATAAGCCATCAATGGCAATCTCCTGCCCAATGTTTATGTGGTTTTTGTGTCCAGGTAACAGCAATAAGGTGTGTGTGCAAATATTCACTTGGCCTAAACAAATAAATGTTTGTGTGTGTAAGAGAAGTTCATCCTGATGATATTGCTTCTACGACTGTGTGGCAGCAATCGATGTGCAGTCATGCTCGAACAGGATGTGCAATGTCCTGCTGCTTGAACACTTGGACTTGGAGATGGAACAGCATATAGCACTTGTCAGGTGGTGGAAATCCAGATTTGGTTCTTCCCCCCTTTGCGTGCTGTAATCTTATCGTTTAGGCAAATTGCTGCCTGCACTTATGTTCCGATGTGACAAGTGCAAAAACAACAAAAGCAGATGCAGGCAGTAACAGGAGCAGGGAGCGCAGAAAAGTGTGCTACGAAAACGAAGCACATAAAATCTAGGATTGCAAATTGGTAAGCGAGTCCTTGGAGGCATGGGTAATGGCAAACTGAATGCATTCTGTGTGCACAACACTTGCCAGCGAGTTGCGTTTTATGACAACTCACCAAGCAACCCAGCAACCATGTTTGCTGCTCCTCCCTCCTCTCTTTTTGCGTTGTAATAATAATACAACTTTTATATTTATTACACAAATTACACGAAATCGCAAAACATCAGTCAGGGCAACTCAGCTCCGCTCAACTCAGTTACGGTGTGCGTCTGGCCCTCGATTTTGGTTAAGCTCATCTCGCATCTCGCAGCAATTGGGTTTAACGTTTAAGCTGAGCAGACAAATTTGGTTATTAACTGGCCGTAGCCATAAAACTGATTTGAAGAGCGGGGGCCGGGGACCACTTAAATTTTACGATGTCTCGGTACAAACTTGCCCGTAAATTCCCCAACATTGAACCTGGCCATTCCACTTGGCAGCCATTGAATAAATAAGTGATTCGCTGTGGCGGCGAGAAAATACTAAATAGTTCGTTGCTAGAACAGTTTATCAATGAAGCTGGTGGGAAAATTTGCAGCAATAGCTCTTAGTTTATTTTCAGAGTTAAATGAAAAATAGTCTTTGATTATGAGGAATATTTTATTAACAAAATTTGATACATAATTCTATACATGTTGTGAATTTTAAGGAGAATATATTCTCTAAAATCAGTGTTCCATCTTTCTAACCACTTTTGAGGGTGAAGCTAAGTTTAAGATCTAAACTGAAGAAATATTTAGGTATATTAAGATTAAAAGAGTTTTCTTGCTCTTTTTTAACGTATTTAAATAAATATATTAGCTAAAATTAAAGTGAAATCGGGAACAAAGTGCAAATCAGAACATAAACCTAGAACCAAAATTTATTCAGCTTGCTTCCTAGCGTGTCTCATGGCTGGAATATATCAGCTCCCAGAGGTTTTAATGTGCCTACATGTTAGGGCGGGGCCACGCCCTTGGTACCCTGCGCCTCCTTAACCACCCGTCGATCGGCTAATAAAAATATTTTTACGACAACGCGCGAAACTCACGCAAAACGTTGGCAATAACAGAAATTAGCAATAAAAGCGTGTGGAAAAGTGCCATAGGCGAAAAGTAGCCGGGAAAAAAAAAGTTGCTCCTTGGCAAGGGGCACGGAAAAATCAAGAGGGCAGTGGCAGAAGGTAAGGGCTAGGGAAAATCTTGGGGGAGGACCTGAAGCAGCTGCTGTGGTGCGTTAAACAAGCCTCACTTGACTTTGGCAGCCGCGGTGCTAATGCCCGATGTCAGGGATCCGTAAATTGCATTTGATAAAAGCAAGCGAACGGGAGGAAACTTCAATAAAAACGTTGGCCAGGGGAAAATGGGAAATGGCGGGGGGTGAGGAGCGCATGAAGAGCCGGAAAAGCATAAACTGGCAAATGTATTTGACTTTGTACGCCCGCGTGTGTGTGCGCGTGAGTTACATGTGTAAGGCATCTATTTTAGCACTCGGCGTTGAAGTGTCGACCACGGCCATTACTCCACAAAAAGCATTTTCCACGGCACGGCTCTCCCCTTGGAAGAATAACACTGTTCAGGAAAAATATATAAAATACACGTAAATATTTAGCACCTTTAAATTATAAAAGCATTTTTGAGCAAAGCTTACATGAAAATCTTTCCAATTGAAAATAAGAGTGATTAAATATTTTTGTATGTCACTTAAAACCTTTGAAAAAACTACCATTTCTGGCGACCTGTGTAAAACCATTCTGTAGCATTGTGAAAAAACTATGTTCACGAAATGTTTGTGTATTAAAAAATGTAACCATGCGAAATTGTTCCGCAGTCTGCTGCATCTGTCAAAATGTTTTCGATGGCTCGTTTGGTTTGGTTCTGCCCCCATGACGTATGAGTAATGAAAATGTTTGTTCGCCGATTTCCAATTCGCTGGCTGTCAGTCGTGAATCGAGCGGGGGGTTGAGTGCGACTGCAGCCCCGCAGGGATAGTTTATCTCCATTGTGCTGCCAGGCAAGCGCATCTTTTAGTTTTAGCGTTGAATGTTGCAACAGGAATTTATTAGGCGCATAAATCATACAGCGATGTCTGCAGCAGCTTTCCACATATTTTCTCGTCTCGCCCACAGCACATACAGATCTAGCCATGATTTATGCATGTATTTCTTAAAATTTTCGTTTGCTTTTTAAGCAAACAATGGCATCAATTATTAAATTGAAATGAGTGGGGGTCGAGTGGTGCAATTAATAGCTTTAACAATAAAAAGTGTAAGATGAAACAATCGAACGGGCATAAATCAATTTTGTTATGCTTAAAGCGATTGTGCTGAAAGCTAGCCATTTCCTCAGAATTTTATATATACATTTCATTGAGTACTTTGGCGAGAGTGGAGGGGATTTGTCGAACGGGCTTTTAAATCGTTTAAATAGCATTTGTGCCTAAAACAACATTCCGGCTGCTGGCCAAGCCATGGCTGAAACGTTTTAGCCTTGGCCCGACTCGGTGGGGATTCCATTTGGATTTCACTGGACTGCCATTGATGCATTCGAATCGTTTCTGTTTTCCAGGCACTTTTGTTTGCCAATGGAATGACAGCGAATAAAGGCAATTTATGAGTTTTCAATTTCGCCAGCTCCTGTGGATTACAGCTCCGTATTTCAGCCAGAATGGCCGCTTCGAATTATAAATGAAAATCCTTTTTATTGAAGAGAAATTTTTATTTACTGTTTACGGGTTTCAATTGAGCATGCAAAATTAAACAAAGTGAATTTAAGCTTTAAAGAATATATTTATGAACACTTTATTGTCGAAAATAAAGGCTCTAAGCTGTGTTTTAATTTAATTCAGTTGTCAATTGGTTTTAATTGTAGATAATATAGACTAGAAACTAATTGAAATGGGTTTTAAGGGACGGAAAATATGCATAGTTAATTATGTAGCCTTGGTAAATACATATTCATTGCCAATAGTATAATTTTAAAATGAATAAGGTTATTTAATTACGTTTCTCTTTAAATAACTAAACATTTATTATTATTATTTATTTCCTTGTTGTGTCAAACTCATATAAATTTAAAATGACCATGGTTTCTCCTAAATATATTCCATTTATAACCTCCCAATAATGTCCCACATTAATCTCCTTTACGCAGGAATCTGGATTCAAAAAGGAATTGAAATCTTTTCTGGTGCTCAGTGGAAAGTGCCCCCATTCAAATCGCATTTTGTCATCTTGTAAGCCCCACCAGCCGTTATGTCCGGGGAATGTATCACATCCACGGGTCTTTTGTTGACGATAATAATGCCAACTGACAGCTGCCATGGGGACGATTTGAGAGGCGAGAACCAGAGCGTGTTTGCTGGTTTATTTAGCGCTGCACTCGGCAGCCTGGAAGGCAGCTCATATTTCAAATAAATATAAAGTGTAAATAAGGAATAGCTCAACAGGCAAGGGGATCCTGCTAAAAAGGGTCCACACTTGAAGAAATTCAGAGGAAAATCTTTAAAAGGAAAGAGCTTATTAAAATGGTGGTATTTTGGGAGTAAAAAAGGTTTAAGATTAAGATGCAAATTAGGAAAAATATATTATGTATTATCTATTTCCAGTTTCATAAAATTATTAAAAATTTAAATGCAAACCCTTTAAAGTGGTTTATAGTACTCTTTTCGAAATTCTATCAAATGTAAAGCTTTTATTTGTATTAAAAATCTTTTAATTTAAATTATTACAAATTTTTGCCATGTTTATAAATCTATTTTTTTAGATTTATGTGCCTTTTTTATGGTAGAAAACTTCCTGTGTCCACCGGATGTATCCTTTCTATATGCGAAGGAGGATTATGTCGGTTGGGCAGCGTCAAATGGCGGGAGAAGGCAATAAAAATGTTGTCGGAGATTACCAGTACAGGCGATTTATTTATTTTTACACACACTCTTTCCACTTGCCACTTTCCTCTCTCCACTTGCCACTTTCCTCTTGCCACTTGCCACTTTCGCACTTGGCTCCAGATTCGAAAACGGGCAGCCAGCCAGCGTGCGGGCGAGCGCGAAGCGTGAAAGCCGAACCCCTAATGGAATGGAATAATTTATAAAACTGGCCCGAAAGCCCCGGCCAGCCGTGAATTAAAGAAAGATGAGGCTTTAGGCCAGTGAGCCAGCAAAATGGAGTTTCAAAGGGCCCCAAACACAAAGTGCATTTGTGCCATATTCATGCCTTCGAGGAGATGGTTTGTGGTGCTAGCCCCCTCTTCATTTTACGCCGACCTTTGTCCTGGTTCATTGCTTTTCCGCGAAAGGAAAAGCCGAAAAGTGGTCTGGGGATAGGTGCGTGCTGTGTTCTTGCAGGATCCTAAAATGAAATACGTGCCACACGTGCTAAATGCCTTGGTTCTCACCGCCTCGCAGCAACAATTGCACAATTTGTTTCGCGCACAAAATTTGCATATGTCTGAGCCGGGGAAAGTGCGAGAACTGAAATGGACTTTGTTTGCCTTCTGTTGTTTGCTCTTTCACAAATGTCTTGCGGTCTACTCGAAAGTGCTAAGAACCCAATGCCATATCCATGCACATATGCGGTCAAGGTGGTAGTTACCAAGATCAGGGATTAAACTTTAAACAGAAAATAATCTTTAAAATTGTAATAAAAAAAACTGGTATTTATTATGATAATTCAGATAATAATTCTAATTTTTATGACTTTCCTTTTTCAAACCCCGAACTTCCCTGCCTGCTACCACTGTTTATCTACATGCCACAAAATCTTAACAAGAAGGAGAACAGCTGCTCAAAGGCACATTGCATGTGCGCCGTATCCTTTTCAAAGTGTGACAGACTTAGCAACAAGCCAGCTCCCACCTCGTCCTTCTTGTGTTACATCCTTGCCCTGCCCTGCCTTGCCTTGCCTTGGCTTTTATTTAACTTTGTCATTTGGCCAAAGCCAGTGAGAAAATTCGTACTTTAACTGCGCTTATTTGTTGTGCTGCTTATGTACTTTGATTTCAACAACTTTTCCTCTCGCGAAAATGTACTTTGCCTCACTTTTCAGCGGCTCAAGTGCACATTTCTTTCATTTTGTTATTGTTCGTCAAAGTTTTTTGTGAGCTGGGAATTTGTTTTTTCTTGGCGCGGCCTCTTATAATAATTCCCCGTCGAGGCGTGTTCATCATAAAATTTGATTATTCTTTGTCGTTGCTAGGCCGGGGGATTTTTTTTGCTCTCAAATGCTTTGTAGTCCAATTGAGAAATGGGGATGGAAATATGAAATAAAGTGGGTTACTTTAAGTTAAAGAAAACAAAAGTATGAAGTTGTGGTGCAGGTTTTACGCATATTGGAACATAAGGACTTTTCCAGGATCTATACAAACACTTGAAATTGTAAACAGCAAGAAATAAGAAATAATAATTAAATCAACATTTTTGGTTTTTATTATCCAATTAAATGTTTCGAGAAGAGAACCCTTAGTATTGATATTCAACAGTTGTACTTGGCCCTGTTGATTTGCCATTATTTCTTATTTATTGCACACCCTCAACACCATCTCACAATTAATTTGATTTCACAAACAAACCCATACCTGAATTAGGCAACGAAATTAGAGTTTTCCGAGCACGCAGCCAGGATAATTATTCGGCCTGCTCACGCACTTTAGCTTCCTGCGAAACTCACTCAATTCATATCAATAACATTATTTTGCGGCTGGGCTCCTTGTTGCCTGCCCTTTTCGGCCATCTCGCGTCTACCCCCGAAAAATGTTGGCAACACAAATTGGCGTAGGCGGCGGCATTCCGGTCGCACTTTTCACTTTTCATATCAGCAATTTTCTGCACGTCTCGTTGGGTTTTGTTTAAATGTGTTTACAATTGACTACACACCCGGCTAAGGCCAGGACCGGGGGGGCCCACAAGCCATTGTCAGCCGAACAAGTCGAATTGTTGGAGTCGAATTTGGAGCGCCCCTCGCGAAATGTTTTCCTCCTCCGCCACGCCCCAGTTAATGTCAATTGGGGGAAGGCAGTTTGATTTTCATATTTCATTTCATTCGCAATTTGTGCTGCCTTTCGACAATTGTTGTTGCTCTATTCATATGAAAATTCTCAGTTCTCGGTCTTGCTTCTCCGAGAAAGCTGCTTTTATGGCTGATATTTTAAGCTTCTTTAGTGACTGTTTATTTTTCTTATTTAATATTAAGTACTGCTCATTCCTTAGTAGTTTTAGTTGTAGTTTAGATTAATTGGGTTTTATATTGCCATACTTTCAATACAAATAAGACTAAGAAACTAATTTAACAAGAAAATTATATAAGAACATACATTTTTGTGTGTGCACATTTTAGAATTGTTCTAACTTAAGCGGCTATTGCTGCTGCCCAGTCTAGCGATGATTACTAATTCTGTTTTATTTATATATCTGGTTTAATTTCTTGTTATCTCGTTGCTATTTTCCTTGGCTATTGTTTCCACTGCTATTTCTGCAGATTTAATGTGTTGTATTCCCTTATTTATGTTGTTGCTGCCTGGTGGCTTCCTTTTGTTGCTGCTGCTCTTTGAACTGTTGCTCCGGCTGGAATGTGACTGGATTGTCATTGTGTAATTGTCAGTAACTCATCCGAGCTGACATCGGGGCGTCCCTTGTCCAGCGATCCCTATCCCACTCCCAGTCCCAGTCCCAGTCCCCGTCTGAATGCATAATGGACGAACAATGGTCGCCAGAAGTGCTTCGATAATACCCCGACTCGGGTCAGCTGTGGCCTTTTGTGTTTGAGTTGTTCGAGTTGCCTTCGATTTGGGAAAGTTTGTGCCTAATTTTGCATACAGCCTAGGCTCTGGACAAAGTAAAAGTAAAAGTTTACTCAGGACTCCTCTTATTTGAGATTTATTGCAATTTAATGCTTACAAGCCATTGAGCTTGAGGGACGGCGACACCAATTTGCAAACAATTACAGTATCTAATGTCGGAGCAAGTAAAACGAAAACAAAGTTGCTAGCATAATTTGTTTTCCATGCTAAACTTTTTAATTAAACTCAAAAGTTGTGCCTGTGGCGGTCAGTGTTGGTCTGGTCTAGGTAAACTATGGCCAACGGATCGGAACAGAATCTAATCTGAATCAATAACAAGCTACGGCCAACTGCGTCACTCGGAGATACGAATAGAGCTGTTAATGTATCTGGCGGAATCAAAAATTAATTAAATGTAACTTTGGACGGTGGCGCGTGCTTAGTTTCTGACTAGTAATTCTTTAAGAACTTGTTGCTATGCACTGTACGAAAAAGTGACTCTATATTTTAGGAAATCCTTATACTATTGTAGCTTTAGATAGCTCTTTTAATAAGGTTTCGATATTGAATTAAGAGATGTGGAAGGTGTTTCCTAGTTTTCCTATAGTTTTCCATCTTTTTTCTTTATCTTTTCAGTGTATCTTATCCGCTTGAAGTGCGAGGTCAGATCATAAACTTTCCCGACAGCTGCAAACTTTTGTTTACTGACTTCTTGTCGACGAAACCGGGCAAAGATGCCACTCGGCTGCTAATGAAGTTGAACTTGTTGAGTTAATTAATTCAGTTGTAGTGTAATTTTTCTGGCTCTGAACTTTCGCCTGTGTCTGTGATATTTAATTAGGCTTCCTTCTGGTTGACAACATGGGGTTGAGGTTGAGTGTGAGTGGAGGGACAGCAATATGAGCATAAATCTGCGTGCCAAACAAATGAGTTCGTTTGTGGGCCCTGCACAATTGTATCTGCCAGATACAATCGCAGTTCCATTACAAGCAAGTCATGTGTGTGTGTGTTTGTTGTGCTCCCTGCTCTCCAGCTCTTGGCCACATTGTGTGTGTGTGAGCTTGGCCGCAAGTGCTTATCTGATTTGCCTTTTCGCCCACGAGACAACACAAGACAAAGCAAGGCAAAAGCCAAAGCAAAAGCCAAAGCCAGAACCAGAGCCAGAGCTTGTGGCCAAAACCGAATGCCAAGTTGCAGGCCGGCCGCAAGCCATGTCAAAGGAACTTTGAACCTTTCGGGCCGCGTTATCGAAAACTGTTTTGATTGCACGCCTCGAAGCCAATTAAAGCGATGTTGCCAATTTATCGTCGCAGTGGCTTTTGCCTGCCCAACTGAGTAGACCTTCCCGCATCCACTGCTGGATAATTCAATAAACTTGCCCAGAGTTATCTCCCAGGGCGACGTTGTCGCTGGCCAAAAATCTCTGCTTCCTCTGGGGGGGCAAAAGGAAGAAAGCACAGGACCCTACTCCTGCTCTTGTTACGGTTCTTGGCAGTGTTTGTGCATTTAGCAAATTATGGACATAATGGCCAATGTTTAACCATATTCTCTGCTTGGCATATGGGAAATGTGCGGCATGCAGCTTGTGAATAGAGAAAAAAAATTAATGAATGGAATGAAAATTAATGGTTACTATAGTTTGGTTAATTTATGGACTTGGAGGTTGATTAAATAAGATAAAAATAGATGAAATCGGAAGTTGTAACGGATATGATGTATGCTACACTACTGTTATCTGAAAAAATTAATTTGGCTATGGGAAGCCTTAAATTCTTATGATTTTATTATTTTAAATTCAATGTAAATAATTTTTAGAAATTTTCATATTATATTCTTATTAAAATATAAATTTCTCTCCATGTATCTGCTTCGATTCCACCTTCTCGATAAGCAATGCAATTCAACTGCCACTTCCTCCCCCACCAGACCCCAGCATAATTTTCCATATTTCATGCTGCATGCAACAATGAATGCGAAGTGGGTTAAACGAATGCAACATGCGCCCTCATGCAAAGTATATTTCAGATTGTTTGTACCAGCAGGAGACTTCCTGTATTGTGGCATTAATTAAATGCTCCTGTTTATGATTGGATTTTGAATTTGGTATTAGATTTTCAAAAACAAATAACAAAGTGTTTTAAAAACAAAGGAAAATTATAAAATTGGTTGACAATAGAAATGGAATAACAAGCACACTTACTTCTTGCTTAAACTAAACTTAACACTAAATATAATCCGAATTTTGATAATTAAAGCAGACCAACAAATATTTGCTTTACAGGACACTTTGTCGTGCGTTTCCCGGTTTATGGCGCATTTGAATATATTAAGTAAAATATTTTAGGGGCTTTCTCCACTCAAAACAAATAGCTGGCAGTCAATTATACTTCAATTTGAGTAAATGCCTAGACGCGGGCGCACTTAACACACTTTACACTCAATTTACCCAAGGAGAGGGGATTGCGCAGAAGGTGCTCCATCTCCAGGAGGATGCCTCAAATAAAAAAAAAGGACGAAAAAACCCTTAAGAAGCAGGCAAGCAAATGGGAGGCAAATTCAGCCCACTTAGCCGCCGTGTCAAAGGGAAGCGAAATGTCGAAATGAATTTTCAGACAGTGAATTATGCTTTTCATTCTGCTTTTCCTGTATTTTCGCGTTCCTCCTCCCTGTGGGCGGTATCTTAATTACCTGCAATTTCGTGGCCACAAAGCACACACACACAAAAAACAGGGCTGCGACGTGGAAATGGCAACAAAAGGTTCCGAAAAGGAGAAAAGGAAGCTCCTTCAATAGAGCGTTTTAATTTCAATGGGTTACTATGGCCGTGGACCCAACTCTCGTAAAAGGATATGCTTAATGTATGGATTTTGTTTGGCCATCTCCTTGGGCCTCCTTGAAGCTCCTTTGGTAATACAAGCGCGCGGTTTCGGCCGCACAATAGATATAATACGCCATAACTTAGCATAAATTACGTGGGTTGCTCGCGGGGCGGCATAATTGCTGTTTATGCATACTTAATCAACTGGCCAAAGTCGAAACGCAAAGGATTTAATGGTGGCGCTGGACGAAGCTCCTCCACGCTGATTGGATCAGCAGCTATCAAGAAAGTACAAAAGCTACGAGCAAATTATGTCCGAGCACGGAATTCGCACGACTTCAATTAGTTTTCTGGTTTAAGTTTCAGGCCACGATTTGCAGTCTTCCTCGGACTGATTGGTTTTGATACTGCTTCTGGTCCTGAGCGAGATCTGAGGACATTGATGGCCATATGTTGGGTCACTCTGGGGGAGTGATGGACTGGGGAAATGACACTGTCTGCCAATCTGCCATCTGCCACTCACTCGAGACAGCCGTGTGAAGATGGACATTTGTTAAAACAAGCCTCTCCAAGGAGTTGGGGGCAAGTGCAAAGCTGCACAGAGAGAAATTAAGCAAAGATATAGTAATGAATTGCTTTATTATTTTATTTAAAAGAACTTACAAGTTACCCTAACTCTTACAATGGATATAAAACTATTATATATCCTGAAAATCTCTTGATCCCAAGTCCATAACTCATTTTTCTCTATTGGCATTTCAATTCACTGTCTCTCTGTCTTTGGTAATACCCTCTGGGTGTATTTATGAAACATTTTGCATTATTTATTCCACTCTGGAACTCATTAGCCGGGATTTACCGAGTGGGTTGGTCGGGGCTGTGGTTGGTAGCTGGCAGGGGGGAGTCTTTAAAGCCTGGACAAGCGAGCGGCAGGACATTAAGAGCAGCTGACCTTTGACTCACTTAATCCGCAGCTCACTACATTCCGCTCTGCTTAGTGGCACTTGACTGCCGGAATCCATTCGCAGGACACTCGAGTTCGTCTCCGTGTCCATGTCCGTGTTCGTGGCGCACAAAAGCGGGCGCTAATTGAAAGGGAATTTTCTGCAAATGTGTCCCTAATTAATGTTGCAACATTTGTTGCTAAAAGTTTCGACTTTTGTTGCCCCAAGAACAAGTAATTAGAGCTTGTCACAAAGGGACCCGGCTGCCTGCTGCCGGCTGTCGGCGGTTTGGCCATTAAACAACCCAATAAACAAGCTAATGAACATCAAATGGGACTTGCGACACGACAAAAACACAAGACTTTGAGTCCGGCCGCAATAAGGCGGCCTTTCTGGCAGTGGTCTCTTGGCCACAACTCACTTTCTGCATCTTTAATTTAGTTATGCGCGCTTTTTTAATTGCTCATTACACATGACGGTGTGGGTGTGGTGTGGGTGTCCCTCGTGGCCCACCTTTGCTTTTTCCTAATGCAATTCCCATGCTGCCCGTTGCATATAAAAGCAGCGCCAACGCATCACCGAGAGAGTGAAATGTGTTTATTTATGCCATGTGATGCCTGTCTAGCTGTTGGAACCTTGCCACATGTGCCTTGTCCCACAAATATTACGCATACGCCGCATTGCCGGCAAGCCGCTAACCTGGTTTATCCCAGACAAAGCAGGCTCCCAATATAACATTAGAATTGCATTAGGGACGGAAGTTGCATATAAACTTGGATAAAATTCACCCACACGAAATTAGTTAGGTTTAGTGGCATTTATTTAACTGTATGGATTTTTTCTTTTCATTTTCTTAGCTATAAATATTTCTGGGTATTAAGTTTGTCATTTTTTATGTCATTTAAAAGGTAAACTTTACTTATCTTATCATTGTCAAGAGTTGGAAAGAGGCCTTTTTTTTTTGACTGACTTTGGTAGATCAGTTTTTGAAGATATTGTATAGTTTATAAATAATAATAAAATTTTTGGGAAACACCAGACTTTAGATAATGTTGAACTAAGCATAATTTGTTGTTAAAAATAATGTTTACTATCTTGGAGGTAATATCACTTTTAAAACAATATTTTCAAGGTTTCTTAGTTAGTCTTTAATTTGGTAAAGATAGTAAAACGTAAAGTAATTTCTAAAATATGTATCATTATTAACTTAATATTAAATCTATAGCTTTTACTTATAAACCCTTTTTTTAGGTACATTTTTCACATATTTTCCCTTGGTTAATTTCTACTTCAAAGTAATTTTTAACCAAATCAATTATGGTAAATCTTTCACTTTATAAACACATGCTCTCATATCAATTTCCACATGCAACAATTTGCAAACTTGTAACCCAGCCGTGCCTCTAACATTTTGCCAATTCGCAGTTGTTGGCCAAAAAGTTTCAAATGCCGCCCCCAAATTGCCACGAACAGAGTTTGTCACTGTCTGTGGGCCACGCCCCGAAAATCATTTTAATTGCAATTACCGCCGCTGCCACACTATGTTGCGGCCTGTGGCAGAGTCGCTAGTGCTAGTTTCTGGAGACGTGCCCAGGGGCTTCTATTTAAAATGAAAATTTAATGACAATTTGATTTGCAGCTGTCAACACTTTTGGCCAAGAAGCCAAAAGTCTGCGACAGGCGACTTCCGGTGCGATAAGTAAACGGTGGGAGATGTGCGGCTGTGCGTGTGTAAGAGTGTGTGTGTATGCGCGGGTGTTCGTGTTATGTGATGTGTCAATAACTTAGCGCTTCAGCAAAAGTGTTTGTGGGCCAAGTGTCTGGCCTGGATTAATGTTGCAGTTAATGCCAACAAGTGTCTGAACAAGGGCCCGAGCATGAGCTTGGCAATCCGCGCGTGATTAATGGCCAAAGTGGCTCCTCGGCGTTATCTAAAGAGCATATCGATGTTCAGCGAACGTCGAAGGCTGCAAATCATATTCAGATGCGTTAGAGATGTGCGAAAAATCTGTGATTGAAATTGAAGAAAATATATCGAAAGAAATTGATTTTTTATTGTTAAAGAATATTTAAAGATTATGTCTAACTTTGCTGCATTTTTAAAGAAAATAATATCTAAACAGTATCTAAATTATTTTACAAAATCAATTTGTAACCAATAATCTCACGACTGCATCTTAAATCACTCCACTTAATGCCATCCCTAAGAGGCGGGCCAAATCGGAAGTGGCCACCAACAGGTGTCTCTGGTCATGTTCGTGGCTCGTGGCTCGCCGCAGCTAATTTATGGCCAGCAGCATGGTGCCTCAACGCATACCATTTTCCATTCTCCATCCTCTCCAGTCTTCTCTTCCTCCTCTTCATTTTCATCCACATCCTCATCCCATCCCGCTGGGTCGAACCCACGTTGCAATTGATTAATGTCAGTGCTGCAAATTAAGCTGAACACACGTTGCCCCTTGACTTTAATCGGGAGATGGGAGAGCGCACGAGTAGGAGCCACCTTGGAGTGTGCCTGGATGGGATTTGTGTGTGTGATGCTTCATTAGCGCCGACAGGGGAGCACAAAGGAGCCGAATGAAGCCGTGCCGCCGGTGGCTGCCAGCTGGTGGCTCTGCGGTGACGTGAACTGTCACCGACAGGAGGAGCCAATGCCTCCGATGAGCTAAGGGGAACCAGCCAAAAGCCAGCGGGCGGGCAGGCTAAAAGCGTTGGCCTGTCATCCGCAGAGCCACAGAGGAGCAGAGCCGCCGAGAGAGAAACTATTTTCCACAGTCGAAACACTGCTAGCTGGCCGACTGGCTGGAAAAGCTGCTCCCAATAATTCCTTCAGCTAACGATCTTTGTTAAGGGGCCCACGACTAAATGCCGGTGCAAGAATGCAAGCAGAGCCTTATCTCAGTGCACTGAAGGAAACAATTTAATTCAACTAATTAGGAAAAATCTAACCTTAATTAAACACTTAAGAATCTTAAAAATTCAAAGCTGCAGAATATTTTAGAATTAATTTAATTAACAAACAAATACTGGCAAATAATCGTGAGACTCTTTGTGGCATCTCATTATTTTGGCCAGTGTGTGTGGGGGAAAATCACGATTCTTCCCTGTGCCGGGGACGGAGCTGGGGACCCAGGAATGGTCATGACAACGAGGCCTCCGCTATCTGGCTATCTGGCATCAGCAGCTGCTGCTGGCTGATGTTTAGCCAGCGGACAAATAAGTTGATGTTGATTGTTTTTGCCCGGCTGCTGCTGCGGCACGTAAGCGATACTGACAGTCCAAGCGAGTCGGAGTCCGAAGCCGAGTCCGAGTCTGGGCCGAGATGGATGGATCCATCTGGCCAAGCGAAACTTAATTTCTACATTTGCCGGCAGATAAAGCGCAGAGTGGGTAAACTGGTAGCCGCACAGTGGGGCAAGAAGCCAGCGATCCGAGACGCCGCGCACGCATCTAGCACGCATCTCTCCATTAGACGCTTTTAGTGATTGTTAAATTCCAATTAACAACTTTTTCTGCCAGTTGGGCCGCTGATTGCCAGGGCATCTCGGGCTGCCTTTTAAGGCCACTCCACTCCAGGTTCCCAGAGGCTGGAGAACAAGTTGTCGTTTTGGCCAACGTTAATTGAACCCGCACACACTGGGCCATGTAAGCGTCGCATAAGTTGTATAGTTTGTTTGTTTGTTTTGGCCATGTCTTAGAACAGCCCTGCCCTCTAGGCCCTCTTGGCCAGAACGACAACTGTTGCAGGTTGTACACAGCAAGAAACCATTTTTCTAAAGGTTTATTCGCAGTAATATCAATAATCTTTGATTTTATTGGTGAATTTTGAGTTAACAAGTTGAAAGAAATGCTTGTAAACTTGGTTTTTTATGGGATTTATTGTAATTTGTTGGTCGCAGAAAATATAGAAGTTTGAGTTAAAAAAAATATTCAGTTTGAGGACTACTTTTCATGTTTTGATTTATATTTTTAATACTTTTAAATGTAAAGGCTTTTCAAATACTTTTTTAAATAAGAATAAATAATAAATTCTTTTATAATTCCCTTAAATTTCTCTGTGATATTTATTATTTCTCACTACAAAATAAATATATAAATTAACTCAATCCATAGGCATATTGAGTTAATCGCTTAATTTGTTGCCATTTGTCCCACTTGCTGTGTGAGTCACGTCGCCAAGCGATTTTCCTGCATTGTAATGGTTTATGGAGTCCCATAACAATTAATTTTAATTTTCCTGAATTTGCGTATGGCCAGTATGGCCTTAACAATGACGTTGGCCGTGCGATCCCATCAACGTTTGATCATCGGGCCCACTTACCAACTGGCCGCACGAGGGGTAATGAAAATTAATTGAAAAATTGATTGAAATTGTGCACTGAGCGGTTCAATCAGCGCGAGCCTTTTGTTATTGTTTAGACCTCTCCGTCTTTTCTTTATGTTTTGTTTTGTTCTTTTTCTATTTTCTTGTGGGCAGAAAACCCGCGAACGGTGGAAAATTGCGATTCGAAAATAGCTCAAAATTTGCAATTAATTTTTGAAAAATGCTTAATACAATAAACACTGATGCCGCAGATGAGCCTGGGTCGATGATGTTGAATCCACATCCGACTGGCTGTTATGTAATGAAGCTGTTGAAATGGCTGGACAGCAAATTAATTTCGGGTCCCGGTCGATTAGGAAATATCAATCAATCGGCAAAAGCCACAAATGATGCGTGGTTGATGGCAAATAGAGAAGTTCTGTGAGTGAGTTGTGTTCTTTGGTTATTGGCGAAAATTGTTTACATGGGCTTCTGCATCGCATAAATCATGGCCAAATGGTTTTTCATTTGGTCATAATCAAAGAAATTCTCTATGGATAATAACAACATAAAATCATAGACCCAAAAAACACTAATAATATGAATAGAAATTATTATTGCCAAACCTCAAATGGGATTTTTAATGGCTTAATAAATAAATTGAACTAATTGATATTTTTATGGTGTTCAAAGAATGTTAATGTTTTATTTTAGATGGGCAGAACCTATTTATAGCTTAATTTATCTGGAAAATAATTTTTAAATTTAAATACAAACACATAAATCACCCCTCTAATGAGTTTTTAATTGTTTCTTCCATTTACTTGTTAAATTCTATTGGCATTCATTGCAGCTAGTTCATAGTGACCCACAATGGGTTCTCAGACTGCGAATGAATAATATTTGAATAGCATTTAAGAAGCACTCCCAGTCATTGCAGTGGCAAAATTTGCAACTTTCCTTATCTGTTTTCTACTAGAAAATGAACTACTTATATCTAAGCAGAAGAGATATAGGGTACTTCCTGAATTACTTGCTGCAGCGTAGCTACCATGCCCTCGTATATTATCTCTGGCAATATTTACTCATTAGCCGCTGCATTATGCCTCACGTGGACATAAACAAAGGCAGCAAAAAAATAATATCTATATATCTAAATGCATTTTCCAGACTATTCCCGGGCATCATCCTGGCTAAGAGATAGCGCTGGGCCAGAATTTATTGTTTAAAGTAAAAGCGTAAAAGCAAATTCATGGCACGCCTGCAAAACCCACGCTGATTACACTAGGTTACAAGAATTTTCTTTTAAAATAAAGCTTTTCTAAAATATTTTTATATAGATTTCATGGGAATTTAATGTTTAAATTTGTAAAAATGATTTTGATAGAATTGATACTTGTTTTCAAATATTTTCCTATTCCGAGATACAATATCTTTAACTCAGAGAAGAGATATGACTGATTCTAATTAGATACAAGATCAAACTTTGTTGTATAGTTTCCCTGTAACCCAGTGTTATATCGGGCATGGTCTGTCATATACTATACCCATGTATCTTTGCCTAGTATCTATGACATTCACGACATCCAGTGCAAGCGCCACGTAAGCGACTAATGGCAAATAGCTGAAAGCCAAACAGCTAACAGCAAATAGCGAATATATAGCCGGTGGCAAATTGTTTGCTTTCGGCCGCCAGGCTCAACTTGTTACAGTGACAAATGGCAGCAGATACATCATGATCATCGGGGGCATACAATGATAGTGTCGCGTCGTGCTGTGAAATCATCATCGATTGCAGATTGCCGATTACCAAAAGCGATTGTGCGCTCAACAATTAAAGACCAAGACATTTTTCGGCCAGATCGAAAGATTTATGGCCTTAAAGCGTGCGTCAGCATTGAGCTGGAAATGAGAAAAATCAGAAATCAAACGAACCCGGAGAAATGCTGCTACCGTTGATTTATGCAGCTGCTGCTGTCCAGGATTCGGCAGCCAAACAAAGCCAATTCACACACACATACACACTGAATAGATTGGCACTAACTAAATCCTTTGAGCGCTTCTCGCCCCAATCAAGAATTTGCATAATAGCCGGGCATTGAGTGAATATCTTAAAGAATTCTTTCATTCAGGTCCTCAAGACCTGGCACACACGAAAAAGTCAGGCCAGCAAGTTCCGGTTTACACTTTCACAAGATTTCGATTTGTTATTTTTAGGTTTTTCTATTTTCGCAGAATTCTTATACCTTGTAGATGGCTTGTACTATTGGCACATAGTGGAAACTAATGTTTACAGAACACAGCAAGATGTTGTAAATTTAGTTTAGTTTGTAATAAATTATTGGGAGTAAACACTTGTCAGGTAAGGTAAGGTAATAAAGGTTGAAGTAAGCCTAAAATAAT
>JAEIIL010017360.1:0-13897 GCA_018905715.1 Drosophila lini
CGTCGTTCGAAAGTTTTTGGCATAATGGCCCTGTACGGAGGGAAACTGTTAATTGACGCGAAATGAATGATGAAAATCTTATAATGAAGTCGGCTCAGCTGAAGCGTGGCAAGTTTGGCAACTCGATAATGTGCAGAAGTCCATAATGACGGCTGTTCTTGGCGCTGTCAAGGTCGCCGCATAAGGCACCTATTTAAGTGATTGACTTGTCCCAGCCGACCCTGTATATTTTTGAGTAAGTGCCCCTTGTCTGGCCCACTCTCAGATGGCTTCAAGAGCTCAAGCGTGGGCTGTCACACACCTGTCAAGCGGATATATTCAATGCGTGACAGTTCGAGGTGCGGCTTGGGCCGATATATTGAGCGCTTTCATCGAATATTCATGGCAGGCCTCTGTTTGATGGACGAAGTTCCGTTTAATTTCCATAAGTGATTTTATTTTCATGCATAAAAAGTCGACAAAGACTTCAGAGTTACGAATTACCATCAATCTAGACGTGCGTTCACCAGCACCTACAAATTATAGAGGAGCATTTGAAATTATTAATTATAAAACCCATTCATGAGTAAGAAATAAAATAATGAATTAGAAATATAGAAGGCATCGGACTTTGTTTAAATCCAGATTAGTTTATAATTATGGGGAAAATTTAGGTGAATTGCTGAGTTAAACCTACTTCAAAGTTGAAATGTGAACTAAAATAGGTTGGATTCAAGTTTAAATATTACTTAGACGTATACCAAAAATATATAAAAATATTTAAATGCATCGTGCATTCGTATTCGTATTTTATTTGAAATCAGATTAAACACATCGATTTACCTAATTGGCCATATTTCAAACGTGAGTTTTAATTGTGATCTCTTTATTGTATGCAATTTATAGCATCCTCTTAAAAACCACTTCGAACCTAATCAATTAATGCAAAAATATACATTTCAGGGCCTAAAATTATGCTAAATATTTGCACGAGACCTGTGTGACTCCCACTTTATTTTTCGTTTGTTGACTCATGGGCGGGCAAGCAAACACTTAAAGATGCCGCTTTTTTGATAAAAAATTACTCAGTTGTCAGTGTAGAGCACAGCCCATATATAAACACTTCTTATCGACGGCAGCGAATTCAGAAACAAGCAACATGAGCGTCCAATTAACATTATGACATTTGGGCATAAATAAATTCCGTAAGATAGTGGCTTTATAAACAAGTGATGCGTCTTAGGCTTTACTGAGGTTAATATGGAACTAGTTAAGAATTGAGAGGATTTGACCGACTAGCTTAACCAATTTTATATATTAAAATTATTACTTAAAAAAAATTGCATATTAAATATCTGTGGTGACCAACATTTCACTCCTGAGACGACAGGACTGCTGCGAAAAACTAGCTTAAGCTCTAAGGACTATTTAAATGCAAAAGTATAATAATATCAATACTTAGCTTAAGGAAGAAGGAAGCTTCCAGCAGCCCTTCGCTCTTACC
This sequence comes from Drosophila lini, assembly GCA_018905715.1. Classification (NCBI taxonomy): domain Eukaryota; kingdom Metazoa; phylum Arthropoda; class Insecta; order Diptera; family Drosophilidae; genus Drosophila; species Drosophila lini. The sequence continues at coordinate 1,484 of JAEIIL010017360.1, forward strand.
ACCACTAATTTGATAATGGCGCCTCACATGGCTGCCATGTCAACGGAGCTATCCTATCCGCTGCGATACGGCTAAGAGATAAGGAGGAAAAAAAGCAAAGGCGTCGACGCACAAAGCCAATTGGCTCGTTATCGGAACTGGCTGCTAGTTGCCTGACTGGCAGGAACCCCACCAGCTGTGATTTAGTCATAGCCGAAACCTTGCCGTGTTCACTTGGCGCTCCACGTCGCGTTCGTCCGTACTCGATTTCCGCACGCCGCCAAACCAGATTCGCCTCTCCGCGGTTATAAATAATAAGCCCATAAAACGGCCAAGTGAAGTTACCGAGATATGTTAAGCCTTCTGCCGGTGGTGTGGCTCCTTTGGGCCGGCACGCTGCCGGGGCAGCAGGCTACGGGCCAGATTATTCCACTGCCTACCTTCTGCCAGGGCGCCAGGGAGCCGTGCACCTGTGCCGCCGAGGCAAACGTGGTGCGCTTCCACTGCCCGGATGAGTACGCCATGCTGCTGGAGGTCTCCGAGCCAGGAGCCTCGCTGTACCTCAGCTACTACGCCGCCGGCGAGCTGCACTGGCTGCCACGCTTCAACATCAGCGAACTGGTGAAGATCGAGTTCGATGCCTACTCCTTCTGGCCGGAAACGTTTCTGGAGGACTTGCTGCACACCATGGGGGTGACGAAGGTGAAGACGGTCCTGTTTCGAGATCGCACCGCAGAGACAGTGGTCACGCGGGACGTCCTAAATGTGGCCGGCGGGTACCAGAACTCTGGTCGGCCCGGAAACATCTCCACCTGGCACTTTGGAGCCCTGCCCGGTCTTAAGAAGTTCAAGTTCTACAGCGACGTGAAGGTGCTACAGGAGTCCATTTTCCATGGGTTCGACAGCCTTACCGAGCTGCTGCTCAGAGTGGAGGTATCGGAGCTACCTCATCTCCTGCTCTCCACAGTGAGTGACACCCTGGAAACCCTGACCATCGAAAGTCCGGGCATGGTTAAGTTCGGCTATCCACTGCTCAGCGAACTTAAGCAGCTGCGGAACCTGAGTCTGCTCCTCACCGACCCACAACGCGGCCGGAACGATCAGTTCCAGCCGCACTTCTTTGGGGCCATGAAGCAGCTGGTGGAGGTGCGCCTGGCACGGGCCACGGGAGAGGTCAACCGGAGGATGTTCAAGGGCACCGAGAAGCTGCAGCTCATCAAGATAAATGGCAACGAGGACCTGCTGGAGCTACCGGGGGAGGTCTTCCGTGACCAGGTCAATCTGCAGACCCTCGACCTGTCGTGCAACGCCCTCAGCCACTTGCACGATGACGCCTTCCTGGGCCTGGGCAATCTAACCCTTTTGGATCTCTCCAAAAATAAACTGACTGACTTATCAAGGTGAGTGAGCGAGAGGCCATTGTTTTCGTCGCTTGCTTTCGCTGATTAAAAGATGGCCCGCCTCGCGATAGGGACTCGAGAAGTTGAGGCCAAAGTAATTAATCGATTTCCACCGAGTCTTCTCCGCCTTATCGCTGTGGTGCGGCTGCTGCTTTCCTTATCAGTTCCGAGCTCGGGCACGGGCGATAGCTCAACGAGCGTTCCGTGTCTCTAACGACAGCTGAGTGGGGTTATCAGCGTTCCATCACCTGGATACTAATTGCAGAATAATACCTGATTTGTGTTTAGCAATCAAGCAACCAAACATTGTGTATGCCCAACATTAATAATTATTTATCGCAAAAGCACTTTAATCCCCTCCCAAGTAGCTATGTATTTTTTATATACAACAGATAGTAAAACCTGTGAAGGTGTGTATTTTCTTGATTCTCCTTTGACTATTTTCTGAAATCTCAATGAAATTACTGCAATCACTGGAACTTTGAAAAACGCTAAACAGGTGTCAAAAATTAGACTACAACATTTAACAAAACAAAAAAGTACCGCGGAATCCTATAACTCAGCAAATTGCATAGCATATTTTTAGGCTCAGTGTTTTATTAGTTTCAAAAACGACAGTAATTGTTTAGTTTTTTGAATAACTATTCGCTGTAAAAAAGTTGACCGACTAACACTCCTTTAGGGTATACAAAATGGAGCGTTGCATTTATTTTAATAAGTCATCTTGTAAATCACATATGAGAAAAACCATTTTAGCTCATGCTTACTTACTTATTTTCTTTATTTAAAAAATTTTAGTATATGTTTGTATTTTATACCATGAAGTCAATATAGATTTTAGACATAATATCCGTGGTTTTGTATAATTAATATAAAATTGTATCGTTGTTATTTATCAAAAACCTGGTTCCATAGTTCTCTTTAGATTCGCCATTACCTTGGGCATATTTAGAAATACTATAAAAAATGACGCGAACTACATTTAAAAATGTAAATAAAATAGCATCAGATAAGTAGATACCCTTAAAATGTACAGCAGTTTGCAGTTAGTCCAATAGTGATAGATCTCGATGACCCTACTCGCCCTGACCTAAACGCTTTCTAATTATTCTGACCTTCAACCGCAGCACCATTTTCGCAGCGCTGGCTTCGCTGAATGTATTGCGGCTCAACAAAAACTCCCTGACTGCAATGTCACCTAACGTGTTCCGGGACGTGCCCAGCCTGAACTACATCGAGATGGTGAACACCCAGTTCTACGGGGCTACTCTCCTCATGAGCTACGAGGCGGTGGTGTGCACCAACGACGAGACCTGCCAGTACAAGTCGGCGGAGTGGCAGTGCGACCCCCGCTGCATCTGCTGGGTGCAGCGGGACGTGAAAAACCTGATCGTGGACTGCCGGGGCACCAGCATCGAGGAGCTCCCGGTCCTGCCGCGCACCACGTTGGTCAGCACAGTGGTCAAGGTGGGAAACAACAGCCTCAGCCGGCTGCCCACTGTTGGAGAGCACAGGGGCTACGCGAATGTGAGTGGCCTTTTTCTCTCGGACAACCAGCTGACCAGTCTGGGATCTGGTGCCCAGCTCCCCGACAACCTCACCCATCTGGACGTGCGCCGCAACCTAATCGACGAGGTCAGCGAGGAGTTCGTGGAGTTCCTGCAGCAGGCAAACAATACCATGACGTTGTCGCTCTCGGGGAACCCCATCTCCTGCGACTGCGCTGCCCTGCCGCTCCTGTTTTTTGTGCGGACCAATCCCCAACGGGTGGTGGACATCGCGGATGTGATGTGCACGAAGCAGAAGAAGGCTCTCCAGCGGATGGAGGCCTTCGAGCTGTGTCCCTCGTACGTCCTGCTCATCAGCTGCGTGGTCGGCGGCCTGGTGATCATTGGCTGCCTGCTGACGGTGTTCTACCTGATGTTCCAGCAGGAGCTGAAGATCTGGATGTACAACAACAACTTGTGCCTGTGGTGGGTGTCGGAGGAGGAACTGGACAAGGACAAAACCTACGACGCCTTCATCTCGTACTCGCACAAGGACGAGGAGCTGATCAGCAAGCTCCTACCGAAGCTGGAGAGCGGTCCGCACCCATTCCGCATTTGCCTGCACGACCGCGACTGGCTGGTGGGCGACTGCATTCCGGAGCAGATTGTCCGCACCGTGGACGACTCCAAGCGGGTGATCATCGTTCTGTCGCAGCACTTCATCGACTCGGTGTGGGCCCGCATGGAGTTCCGCATCGCCTACCAGGCCACGTTGCAGGACAAGCGCAAGCGCATCATCATCATCCTCTACCGCGAACTGGAGCACATGAACGGCATCGACAGTGAGCTGCGGGCGTACCTCAAGCTGAACACCTACCTCAAATGGGGCGACCCGCTCTTCTGGAGCAAGCTTTGCTATGCGATGCCCCACAATCGGAGGGTGCTTAAGGGCCAGAAGAAGCACGCGGGTCCCCTCATCTGAGCCACATGCCTATGCAGGTATTCGAAATTATACTCAAGACTAGCCAAATTCGGTTTTTTAGGTGCACTCCTGTGGAGCTCCTGAAAAATGTATTGCCATTTCTTGCTAAATGAGCTGTTGTCCTTGCAGGGTATGACAAATTCGATCTGAATTGATTGATCCTATGAAGAATATATATTCTTGAGCCTTGAACATGGCCAGGAGTTTCAAAGTAGATCTTACCGTATATTCGCCTGCTTCTTAAAGGTTTACCTAATCATCTAAGAAGCTTTGGTTTTCAAAACTTCTCAATCGAGTTAAAGTTTGGAAATCTCCCGAATTGTTCCATCCGGTCAATAAAGCTGTTATAGGGTGGTTGGTGTGCTCATTCGTCAATATGCATACTTTGCTGCATTGGATTTTTTAACCGATTCTACAGCGAGCATCCAGTCAATTATGACAAATACGAGGAAATAAAATCTTCGGGTAGCTAGTGTTTAGTCCTTACTATGTGATTATTAATTGCCTATTTATTTGAAAAATAATTTAAATTTAATAATAACCTATTTTTAAGATGTAACCCACATGATATTTGTATTAATTAAATAACACTTCGCTTTTAATGTAGTTTTGTATTTGTACAATAAAATAAGATAATAAGATCGATTTAAATGAAACTATAATTTGTTTCTTGAAATTTTTTACCGAATCAAAAATATATATTAGTTAAAGCAGCCGTATTGTACATCATTAAGAAGTTCATTCAATAACAAGAAAACTGCTATTTATATCGTGAGAATTTGGTGTTGAGTTAAAAACAAAAACTTAAAAACAAGAAAGAAACATCAATTACCCAAACCCAGTTAAGAGGATAAATTATTGAATTCGAAATTATATAAATATGAAATGCCTTCATATATAGATCCCTAAGCAAACCCAAGTCTAATACAATGTGTTAAATAAGATTTAAGAATTTCAAATTCATCATTTTAAAATGGCTTTTCATTCCCTTTGAATTATTAATTTGCGAGGGGACTAACAAAGTGGACAATGCCGTAGGCCTGGACTAAATATCCCAGAGGGCTTATTCTTTGGCTGACTTGGGATAAGGGCGCCGCTCTGCCTTTTGTTTTGCCTCAAAGTTGTATGCCGAAAATGATTCTGTCACTTTGCTTGTGAAATTTTAATTAAATTTTAAGTCTCAAGGCATTCCTCAGACCCGCAATGTGCTGATGTTGCGTAAGGTAAGGGAGAGATGCCATTCGCAGCTTAAGAATTATTAAACTTGGAATGCATGCGGAAGTGAAAATGAATTGCTTCCGTTTGGGTGTGTACACATCATCTTCGGGGGCATAAAAAGGCCAGCATACTGGCAGTCCGAATGAAGTGCCTTTAATTGCTTTCTGTTGTATAAACTTGCCTCAATATTTATTCAGTCACATGTTTAAGCGAGCCCTCATCGCCTCCTTGCAGCCCACGTCAAACTCTAATTATCCACTTCAGTAATTGCGTTGGCCTTCATTGTTCAGTTGCGCCGAGGACTGAAGCCATGGCCCGCCCTGCTGTCTGTCTAAGTTCAAAGTGCCTGGCCAGGCCAATTTTCAGCCAGAAATAAGTGAAAATATATGAAATAATAAAGAGGACGAGGGAAAAGCGGGAATATTTGGAGAGGCCTCGCTTTGTACGCTGTCAGCCCTTTCCCGCCACTCGATTGTCTGTCCTTAACCTCGCCACCCCCCAAGTGGGTGTTGTTGCGGCTACCCTCGGCTAGGACCTTCTTGGAAGCGTCTTTGAAGATTCATTGCAAGCCCGTCGGCTATTGCTTTGTGGGCGAGGCGCCTAAGAATCGAATGTCATAGGGCCAACATCGGAGCCCAGTTAGGTTTAAAAAGTTATGCCTTCCAATTTGTGTAATTTCAGTTCCCAAATAAGTTTTCCGCGAGGCCCGCACATAAATAGAGGAAATGTGCCTAAGCTATACTTGAGGTGCTTTACTTTACAATCATTTAATTTCAGTTCAGTTGGTTTCAAGAGTTTACTTCTATTTGGATCTCTTTCTACACTCTTTTGTAAGAGTATAAGTAATGGCTTCTGATAGTCGCTCTAACGCGGTGAAGCTTGCATCAAATAATCATCTGGACTCATTTTTCACAAACTTATAGCTTGAGCTGACTGAGCTGGAGTCCGGTTCGAATCTGGGCTGGGTGTGAGTAGTTATCACAAACATCTGTTTGCAACTGCCTTTCATTTATCATAACTATGGCAAAAGAAACTATAAAAATCGGCTTGGGCTGCCGGAAGTTCCTAATGCTGCCCCATCCCGAGGATTTCGGCTACTACGTGACCCTATGCCCAATAGTCGCCTCACTTGCTTCAACCGAATTTCAAACAAGGGATTCCCTGGCGTTGAACTACTTAGTAGCTATAAAAAAAATGTGTGGTTCTCGGGGGGTTGGGACGGACTGTGAGGATGGCATCGATTGCTCCTCGATTCTGGCGCCAGCAGCAGTCGCAATGGAAAGCGAATGCAAAATGCAAAGATTGTTGCTGGCCCTGAGTCAAATTTGGTGGTTCCATTGACGACGTCTCCAGCCATTTGAGCACACAAATCTTGGCAAGCACAATTTGCGAGTGTATTGCGCACAATGTTTGCTGATACTTACTCCCTTTCATAGATTTTATGTATGGCTTTTATTACATCGGATTTTATTGCCTCTCTTTTCCAGCGCTCGGCCCTTTTTTTACTGGAATACAACAGCATTTTAAAGAAAATTTAATTTTAATAGAATACTTTCCAAGTACATTGTCTATGTAAACAATTCATAAAATTAAAAAAATCATTTTGATGGTGGCTAACATCTGCCTTCTGGAACCGAAGCTTAAAATACCCTGGCAAATTAATTGAATTATTTATTGGTTAAATAATTGCAGGCTGAAAAGGTTTATAAACTTAAGCTTCCTGGAGTTCGCTCCATTTGTTGTAAGATTACTTTTGTGCTAAACGTTTTTATGCACATATGGAAAGGTTACAATATCCTATACCTCGTGTTGGCTGGAACTCTTCACAATGGGGAATTATTGGTGGTTTTTCCTTTGAAGCCAATTGTTAAAAGCTACTTTTTTTTAATAAAGCATATTCACCCTTCTTTAGGCATAATAAAATCAACTTCCAGCACTTTTAAGTGTGCTATGTGGCAGCAGCATCATTGCGGTTGTGTTCAGAAATTAATGAGAGTTTTATTGCATACTCTAGTGCATAAGGCTGGGCTAGAAATGCAGGTTTGGCTTGTGGTTTGGTTTTCTTTGCTCTGGCGTTTGATATCCACTTAGGTGTATATATATGTGTTTAATTACATATGCATATTAGAAAAAAAACATACATATATCAGCCTAGCGAAGCGCTTCGTAAGTCTGCTTAAAAAGGATTTCTTCGACTTATATTTTTCAGCAAACTGGCTGAGCTTATCCCTAATTTAATAATTGCCTAGAACCATTTTGTGGGAACTGGTCTTTTCCCCACTTATTTTTGATAGCGTGCAATTTACGCCAGGCCAATTGTTCATACTTTTAGACTCGGGCGCATGGCATAGTTTTTGACCTTCCCCAGTGGGCAGTGCTGCCAGAGGCGCAGTTGATAAATGACCGCCGGGGAAGGGAGGGCTCCAGCCACCGGGAAGCTACACCAGGCGGTAAATCATGAATGCAGGCCACTGCTGATGCCTGCACTTCCTCATCCTCGTCCTCGTCCTCGCTCCGTCTCCACATACACCCTCGCCCTCTCCCAAAGACGGCTGTCAGATGGCATACATCCGCACATTTTTCCGCCTCCGAAACGGGCTAAACCGCTGGCTCAGCTGCTCCGTGGCCGAAAATCAATCGCGCTCGGCATTAATCAAAAACCCATTTATCAGCAAGTGGGCAGGCCTCTCTCCCGGAGGTTTATTAGCTGCCGGCTGGCCACGGCTGGTGATTAGTTGAGCGTTAACCCCGGGTCGGTTCAGTTTCGGGCTCCGGTCCAAAAAAAGCGCACGGGAAAAGCGAGACGGAGTGCAAATTGCAATGAATATTTCACGCGAAATGGAACTTGATGGGAAGACATTTCGCAGGCTTGTTGGATGAATTGGCGGCCCCGGCCGGAGCCATTAATCTCGCCGAGCAGGTGACAATTGCCGGCTGCACTATCCTCAAATCCATTAGTGCTCCACTTTGTCCAAGCTAAGTGAAGTGAAGGTTATAGCACACCTTTTCCACAAAACAGATCCGATTGATGTGTTGAACACGAAAGGAAACCGAACGCAATTAAGTCCCTATCCACATATACTACGAATCATAAATAATGACTGCCTTCATGTGCGAGTTCCTCACGCAAAGAGGGAAAATAATTGGGACCGGGAGTGAGCGCCAGCTAGGATTCCAGGCCAGTTCCGGGTCGAGTGGATCAGCAGCAAGTCGTGCATCGTCCTTGCGAACAAACAGGATTACAGCCTCACAAACGGCAAGGGAAATAGAGGAGCCAATATCAAGCAGGATGTTAACGCTCAGTGCACGGGGCCTTTTGGTATGTCGGCTTATATTTATATTGCACTCGGTAACACAATCGCCTTTGCCTCTTTGATGTGATGTAACGTTGCCGAGAACTACCAGGGAAAAAACGGGGTATTGTTGCCAAAATTAAGCTCAAGTGGGCATGATTTGGGCCGGATCGGCTTGATTGAATTACGAACACAGTTAATTTTTTCAATCCCGAAAATTCTTGATTCAATCTCAAGTGGGATTAAACTAAATAGAGCGACTTTAAATTCGTAATACTAAGACTTATTAAATTAAGATTGTATTTTTCCTAAACTTCGTTGTGGAAGATTTTTTATCTGTAATTATAGAAGGTATAAATTGCTATTAAATCACATAAATTAGTAAACAAATCTTATTAAAAGCAACTTACATTTCTTAAGTCCCGGCCAGGACTAATGTCGCGAACGTGAAAAAAGTCTGTATCTCTCTTTCTGAGCTAAAAATAGATATTTAAAGAATTTTCATGCTTAAATCAAGTATATTATGGATTATTTTGTCGTTTTATCCCGAATCGTACCTAAAAAATTTAAGGCACCGCATCGATAAAATCAAGCCAAATAAGTTTGATATTTTTCAAGAAACTTTTTTATCTGTGGAGCTTCTTCATGTCGAAGAAGTATTTATCCCTTAACAAATGTTGCCCTAAATAAAAACAAGTACTTTCTAAAATCAAATCAAACCTTTGAATACCCATATCTTTAGACAATTGAGAAATTAACAATCCCCGTATCCAAAGCTTTGTGAACTTCTCAGGTATTTTTTATTTGATTATGAATACAAATTATCTGACGAATAATAAATAATTTCATTATTTAACTATAAAACTAATAAAATATTTTTTATATGGTGGCTATTTACATACATATGTACACACATACATATATGGTACTCCGATTATAACCAAACATGGATATAAAAAGTAAAATATTGGCAGCTCTCTGATGTCGAACGCGACATTTGTACGCATTCAAATTAAAAAAAAAAAAAATCTGCCAAGACTTTATTTTAATTTTACAAAATGTAAATCCTATATTTCTTGGTTAGCACTATGATTGGTGCTACGATCGATTTTGTACAAAAATACATATAAGGCATTCCGCAAAAAGTTATGAATGATTTTAATCCAATCAATTTAAATGAATGATGCATAGATTAATCACATGAATTTGTTTCGATTTAAAAATATTAGGAAGTTTTTTTTTTATTGAATTTTAATCCATGTCGCACCCGACATTTTTTCCACCGTACTTTTTGTTGTTTTTTTTTTTTTTACTTATTAGGTAAATTAGAAAAATATAAAAGCATTTTATTTCTACTCTTGCATTCTTCGAGTGATGTTAGAAAGAAAAAGTCAAATCATGATGCCTCTGTTTTAATAGTTGTTATCAAAACAAAACATGTCCTTTTTCCTGATGTTTTTCATCAGAATTATGAAAACTCTCGTTTTCTAGAATTGTCATTTAAATTTTTTTGAAATATGTTCTAGAATATGCTACAATATATTCTGTCAATGTTGAACAATTGGAAAACTTGTTAATTGAAAACAAAGATTTTTTACTGTTTTGGTCGCGGTTGTTATATTTACTAAATAATATTAAAAAAAAGTGTCCATTTAAATTATATCCACCACATAGTAATCCAAAACTTGTAAAACTTTTAAGAAGGTCGCTCTTAAAAGTTAAATCGTTGTTATAATTTGCATTTCTTTAACTAGTTCCCCAAGTATTGAGTTTTTTAGTAATTATGATTTTTTTCCAATTTTCCAATTTTAGCTGAAAATCCGAACAAAATTTAAAAAATAAAAACGCCACGTGGCGTTTAATTTATTATTTGTTAACTAATGCATTATCGTTTTTCATATCGGATGATATTGTGCACAGTTAGGATGTACACCGAAAACCAACTTTTCTTAATGGGACTCGGGAGAGTTCCCATTGCTCCAAGACCTCTAAATATTTTTTAATACTAAAAATAAAAAAAAAATTGTTCACATGGTGTGGTATTATATTGTATTTCATTTATTAACTAACTTTAGCCGTTTCGCCACAACGCTATTTTCTGTGTCCGTTTGCGAACAGTTTGCTGGACTTCAGTTAAACAAACAAAAAATTTATATTGTGTGTAATGTGATTTCAGATTAATATATTTATTTTATTATAAGAAGTTTAATACATAAAAATTTTAACTATTATTTTCTTAGCTTGAAATACTTACTTGACATAGTGCATATCGTGAAATCTTATAAGGACTATAGAAAGGGAATTCCTATCTCGCTGGATAAAATAGCGATTTCCGCCCCACACTTTCTTATCTGCCTTTGGCGATATAAATGCTAACGAAATGCTAACTACAAGCCACTTTGACGAAATGAAGTCGGTACACAATCGCAATACTAAGAAAAGGTTTAATGAAAGTCATTGTTAAATAGTATGTTTTGTAATCTTTGGACTTTTTGCTTAAGTTAAATGAAAGTAGGAAAACAAAAGAACGTTGTTCTCGTCCGGCAGTGAGTTAACTAGTCGGCATGGAGGTGCTGCTGCCGACGCTTGGCGCGGCCCCGTCCAAGTTTTTTGGCCCGCAGCTTGGCCATGTGGGACATAACCATGTAGCTACCAGGCAGAATTAGCAGCAGAAGGTATATTTTTAGGAAGAGCACCATGTCGAAGGTGATGTTCCAAGTGTTGGGCATTTCCACGGTGAAGCGCTTTGTCTCATCGATGTAGGGAATATTTCGTAGTATAATGATGCCCTCGCATAGGATGCCCATGGGGTACAGCGGGATCCATATCGTGTAACGCAGCCAGGTGAGCAGGCCCACCTCCCGGCCCAGCAGCTGGGCCAGATAGAAAGGATAGCTGGCGGGGAAACAGGAATATTTCGTGATTGCACAAATGTCCCTTTCAGTCTTAGAGGCACAACTAACTCACCGCACCAGCTCCACTAGGGACCAGATGACGAAGACATAGAAAACCACGGGCTTGGTGTGCATGCGTGGCTCCATGTCGATCATCAGGAACAGAATAAAGTTGCGCCCGGACACCTGGAAGAATGGCACTACCGGGCTGCCTTTGGTGTAGCCGAAAAGCGGGTGCATCACCTCCAGATACTGCAGCAACTGGACGAACTTAAATGCATTCCCCACATTGGCGTACATTTTGCCGATGCTCTCGGCGCCATCGCGATAGTACAGTACGCCCATGACCGCCACCATGTATAGGTAGCCAACGAACATCGCCAGGTTGTAGAAAATCATGTAGACCTTCTTCGTTTTCTCTGCAACAGAATACAATTTCTCAATTAGGCTTCACTTCTGTATATCGACATCGATGCCCCGGCTAACCCTTGATATAGCCGAGCTCTCGCTTCTGCAGCTCGGCGTACTCCTTCTCGTAGTCCTGGCGCACGTCGCGCGGCTTGTCCTCCAGTTCCGCATCGTCCTCCGTTCGCCAGCGGTCAAAGTCTATCTTTAGCCAGTGGGGCTTCTGGGGGGTGGCAACCAGACGCGGCCACCAGGCGGGCTCCAGTTTCCGGATTTGCAGCTCGATCTTGTTGTCGCTGACCACGAAGCCCGCCGTCTCGTCGTCTATCAGGGAGTAGAAGTGGAGTTGAAACTTGTATGCATTTACCCCGCGGGCTCCGTAGCCGTTGGCACTGAAGTTCACCGAAACCGGCGAAAAGTCCGCGATAGCGCCCTGAAAAAATGCTCGGTACATTAGTATTGATTTTTCGCAGCCACCCCAGCCAGGCTCGGAGCGGCAAACACACAAACCTTGGCATCCTTGAGGTCGACTTTGAGCAACAGGGTTTTTTTGGTCTGTGACCAATAGACAAATGGGCTGAGGTTAGTCATTTTAACGGCGGAAAGTCAAAATACATCTCCTGATAATAACTAGAGCTTAGTGCTGGGCCAGTGTTGCCAACTCTTTATGGCTTAAAAAGGCTAAACCCACCTTCGAAAGCTAGAAATAGCCAGCAAATTTTGATGATAGCTAAAAAATAACGCTAGAGTCGGGAA
>JAEIIL010017364.1:0-50266 GCA_018905715.1 Drosophila lini
ATATTTCTTAAACTCAATTTACATACGTTTCTCATAATTTTCGTTACATTTCTTTATACAAGTTTGAATCTGAAAATATATATATATGTTCGTTTACGTTTAGATTGGTATAGTGTTTTAATTATTGTTGAAATTCAATTTAAGGATTTCATTTTGCCACAAAACATACGTCTAGGATTTACTTAGCTACTTCCAGCTAGGGGGTCGGATATTGAAACGCTTTAACATAGGGGAATTAATACATATTAAATTACGATAAATCACAAAGAATGTTTTCGCAAAAATTTCTGCTACATTTAACGCCTACCATATAGTAATCAGCTCGATTGATATAATACCCCAAAAATATACATTTATCTATATAGTAAGGCCTTGGCTAGTGACAAAAGGATTTCTGCAAAGTTAAAGCTAAGGTGTGCTCTTCCCGAAAGCCCAAAAGAAATCAAAAAACGAATAACGACAAACAAAACGTGTTTAGTTTAAAATGCAAGGAGCCATCCCTATCCCTATCCTTTGATATGAACCAAATGTCGCTATATATAGTACAGGATCGAAGCTTTATTGTACAGACACACTCGTTTGATAGGCGCTCAGTTGTTGGTCATTTGGAAATAAAAAATATATAGTTATGGTTATATATAGGATATATATATACGATCTATATACGCTCTCGCTGCGGATTGGGTTTACGTATAAAATAAAGAAAACAATGTTTGCGATTCACAGTTTGCTTTTCCTCCTTTTTGGTCATCAGCTGCGCCTGCCAGCGCCAAGGGCCAATCCTAAGAGGCGGTGGCTGTGGGACTCTGCAACTGGACGCCCTGGACTCCCTGCAGGCCCGAGCGCACCTCTCGCACATAGCATTCCCGGCAGACCCGCACCGCCTTGGTCAGGCCGTATTTGGGCAGCGGGGCCGAGGAATTGGAGCAGACGCCGCAGAAGACCCCGCCGCAGTTGCGGCAATGGTGGCGACGCCGGAAGGCAGTGAAGGGCGTCTGGCAGGCCATGCAGCGTGGCGCCTTGCCATCGGGTATCCAGGCGGGCGGGGCCAATGTGGTTGAGGCGGAGGCTGGCATCTGGGTTTCGTTGTTGCTCTGCAGACGACGACGACTGCCGCTCCTGGCGCTCACCGGGGAATTCTGCTCCGAGCTGGAGCTGGTGGAGGAGGCGCTAGATGGCGTGTTGCTGCCCACGGAATTGTTTCGCTGTCGCTGCAGCTGGATCTGCAATTGCTGTTGCTGGTGGTGCTGCTGCTCCTGCTGCTGCTGTGTGCTGCTGTGGGCCGACTCCTGGTCCCCGAGGCTCCGGCTCCGCGTCACATGCGAGCGACTGGCGGCTAGAGCATTTACCTCGCCGTTCTGTGCCGTCGTTGCCAGATCGATTGTATGGTTGCGCTGCATACTGGCGCCGGCGGAATGGCGCTGGGCATTGGCAGGGTTACCGTTCCTGGCACCTCCTTCACCGCCTCCGCCGGCGCTGAACACATTGTCCAGCTCGGGATTCACCTCCTCCGCTGAGTAAATGCTTTGGTTGGAGCCGGCGCTCTCCTGTATCACATCGTTCTCGGAGGCCCGGAACTCGAACAGCTCCGACTCCTTGGTCTTTTCCGGTATGTCTATCTCCTCCTGGGCGGACGACATGTTCATGAGGAACACACTGCGCAGGATCTGGCGCAGATCGGAGGCAAAATTCGTCTGCAGCTGGTCGGCGACGCCGGCAATGCAGACGAACAGGCGATGCAGCAGGTTCTCGGTGCTCCTGTGGGGAAAAGAGTTTGAATTTTTGGATTACAGAGGATCTGGTTGGCACTCACTTGAACTTGAGGCGTGCCGTGGTGTTGCGCATGGCCAGGGAGACATCGTCGGACAGCGAGGAGGCGGCACTAGTGTCGCCGCTGGCCAGGATCTGTTCCCTCTCGGCCTGACCCACCGTCTCTACAGGCTCCGAGGATTCCAGGCTGCAGCGCTTGCGAGCACTGCGCGTTGTGCGATGCGGATGCGGCTGCTCGTGGTGATGTGTGTGGTGCTGGTGATGATGATGATGGTGGTGACTATGCCGATGATGGTGATGACGATGACTATGCCTATGCCGGCTGCTGGGCACGGGGGGCGGCGGCTGCTCCTCGGACGTTTTGATTGTCGTTGTGTGCTCGGCCAGCGGTTCGCTGTCGCTGCTGGGCAGACGCAGCCGCTGCAGGGTGTGACTGGCTGCCAGCATGGCAGCACTGGTGCTGGGCTCCTCCTCCTGCCGTTGCGGCTCCCCGGTTCCGTACTCATCATCTTCGCTGGCCACGAAGTTGTCTGTGAGAGGAACTTCCTGGGGCTGCAGCAGGTTGCCCAGATTGGTGTTGGGTATGAGGTAGCCGGAGGCACAGTCTGCTGCCACAATATCCTTGAGCAGCTGCTCTTCGTCCGTGTCCTCGTCGCTGCTGGTATTCAAGTCCTCCTCCTCATCCACCTCGATATCCGCTTCCTCGTCGTCTTCATCCTCGTCATCGCCATCACTCCAGTCGGCCGGTGGGTTTGTGGAGCTGGTGGCCGCCGACGAGGTGGAGGCTATCGAGTGCGAGGGCGTGGGCGAGGGTGCGGGCGAGGCGGTGGGAGTGCTGGTGGCCGACAGCGACAACATGGACGGAGAGCGCAGTGCGGCCTCCTCCTCCACGGCTGGAGCAGCACTGTTGCTATTGTTGTTGTTGTTTCGCTGATCCACCAGCCGCTCCACAGTCCTGTGCGTCGCCGTGCTGCTGCTGCTGCTGTGGTTGTTGTTATTGTTACTGTTGCTGCTGCTGCTTGTGGTGGGATTTGCACTGTGCTCCGGACTAGGTGCCTCGATGCTACTCGAGCCCAGGGGAACCTGCAAGACATAAGTTTAAGAAATGCCAAAAAGACTGTCTTTCCTCACACTCACTTTTGTGCTGTTGATATCCTCGTTGGTGCACAGCAGCTTCTCCAGCTGGTACAGCTCCTGGTGGTTGAGGTTGCGCAGGAGATCACGGATCTTGATCAGGATGGTGCGGAAGGGACGGAACATCTCCGACAGCTGATCGCCCGGCATGTCCATGTTGAGGGGCCCCTTGGCATAGACCACCAACCCGGCGACAATGGCCAGACGCGGAATGGAGAACATCAGGCCCGGATCGAAGGCATCCACCATGTCCTGATCGAGCAGACCGGTCTTCAAAGCTCGCTGCAGCGTCTCTGAGAACAGCACACCGATCCATTGCTGCATCTCGTACTCGTGTCGGGATTTCACCTGCACCATGGCGCTCACATAGCTCAGCTCGAACTCGGCAAACAGCCGATCGAAGATTTTCAGGCTCTCGTACAGCTGCTCCGTGGTGGAGTCGTTCAGGTCCAGGTGCAGGGTCTTGCTGTTGGGCACATTGTTGCGCAAACACTGATCCCTCAGCAGGACGCGTACATTGCCCAGACTTTTGGTCACCGCCTGGGCCAGGGGTCGCATCTCCTTGCTCTCCGTCTCTCGGTTCATGATCGAGGACCCGGCGGCCAGGCACTCGGCGCCGAACCACAGCTGCCCCGCCAGATTCTCCTGCAGCACTTCCTCGGGAAATTTAGCCCGGAAAGCCCGGGGGTCGCGATCATCGCCCAGCAGCTCCTCCATGATCAAGTTCGTGATGGCCAGGACTTTGTCCTTTAGGAGAAATGTCAAATTATTATCCACTGATTTGTGTCTCAGACTTTCGCCGAGGCTCACCTGATTCTGTCGCAGCCTGCTGACCAGTCTGGTACACCGATCCGGCTCTGCCCGTCCATCGAAGCTGTCCAGCTCGCTGGCCACCGCTGTAAGGGATCGATCCGCATGGAAGAAGCGGGCCAGCAGCGATTTGTCATCAGCCTGCAAGGAAAAAAGAGATGCAAATTGGATGAGTAAATGGTCGTAGATAAGGGGTGCTCCCTTCCCTCCTGGCTGCTCATGGCCGGCTTATCGCTTGGCAAGTCCAACAAATTGTAATGGCTGAACTTGAGGAGGGATCGTGTGACAAGTGCAGTTCCGTAGGTGAATTTGCGTTTGGGGTTTTGCAAGCGGGTGGCGGAGGTGGGGCGATGGCGATAACGATGACTCAATGAACCACTAAACACGTAGACGCTATCGTTCAGGCATACAGACGACCGGCTTAATTAACACCGCTAATTTTCGTTGATTTCACAACAAACCCACAAATCACGTATGTAAATATACGATGGTGGTCAGAGAGCTATAAATCAAGGGTACCTTTGTACAACTACATAGGGAATAATTGATATGATATGATAAACTTCTAAATGAAATCATAATATTATTAAAATTTATATAGTTAATTTTTGGGTAAATAAATCTGCATACTGCACTTAATTTGTTTTTAAATTCTAATTTTTGTAAATTTTTGACAATTTTTAATAAATAAAAACCATAACTACGTCAAAAAAGCATCAAATTCAATTCAGAATGTTTTTTTTATGCTTGTTTTTTAAGGTTAAAAAACCTGCACACCAAATTTTAAATTTTAGGAAATCAAAATTTTTATTAATTTTTGACAATTTTAACGATGTAAGCCCTTATAAAATTTTGGAAAAAATGGCCAAAATTTTTTTTCTGCCAAATATGTCTAGATCGATTCTCCTGTTGATACTGATTAAGAATATATATGATTTATAGGGTCGGAAATGATTCCTTTACTGCGTTAGTAGCTTCTGACTGATATTATAATACCCTGAAAGGGTCAAGCCTCAACATAAACCATAAAATGTAATCACAAATAAATTCATGGAAACTTATTTATATTATTAACCGCAACTGTGATAACACCAGAATAATCAATACCGAAATATCAGCTGTAAGCTGATACTACGAATAACAAATGTTTGTATGCCTCATAAAAGAAAGAGAGCCCGATGAGGAGAAGGAGGAGGCCAACACATCAAGATGATGCAATCCCAGATGAGCTGCTTTTTCCCCACTTATCCAACATGCAACAAGTGGCTGCTATGTGTCTGAAATTTCAATGATCCATTAAATCACGTGGCTCACTTAAGCAGGGCTGCCAACCTCAACAAATCGCACGAGATTTACTTCAAGCAGGGGGAAAATATACAAATACAAAATATAAACTTAAACTTAAACCTAACGAGAGGCGTCGGAGAGCGGGACGATAAAGCGAGTTATCGGCAGTTGAACTTGTTTTCTCGGGGCATTTCTGTGTGTGTGCGTTATGTGCTCCGTTTAAATATTAAAAGCGTAAAAGGAAACAAATGTATGAAGCGAACGAAATGTGTTTATTATAAAGGTAAACACGTCAAGTCGAAGCGTTGACTCTCCGCGTTTGCCGTCTCGCTACCTTCAAAACTGCGCAGTTCGGCAGGTTTATCACTGGGTTTCGGTTGGGTACGGGTACGGGTACGCCGGAGAGCCGGAGAACACAGCTGCAAGTTGGAGGTGTTGGCAGAGCGGACAGTTGGCGAAACTTTAACTCACACACAGCGTAACATACATAGCTATGGCTCGACGATTCAAGGAATATTTGTGCCCCAGCAGAGTTTAATTAGGTTTCCCAGCTAGATTTTCACGCACACGGAAAAAACATGCATTAAGTTAATGCTGCAAATAATATGGCGCTTGGGGAGTAGACAGAGACACACCCTGGCTTTAATTAAAGGTGATATTACCAAACAAAGGTTTGTTATTCTTAGCCTTCAAAATTATATACCGTCCAAATTTTTATTTAAAAACAAAAGGTAATGGTATGGGATAATGAAATGATTAAATATTAAATTAAGAGGGTATAGTTACCAGTATAATATATAAATTATACCCTTTTAAACAATTTTTCTGTGTGCAGTTACGCCATGAAATCTAACCCAGCTATAATGATTCCATATGAGCGAATGCAAGTGAGTGGTTATGAATGAATCACCCCACGCGATTCGATGAATCGGTGCAGCAGAAAATATCGTATTCTCTTTTTCCATTTCGTCATAGGCCCAAGGGTAAAGTTGTGTGTTTTCTGTTTTGTTGTTAGTGTTTTGTGCCATTTGTTTACACAACAATTAAATGGGCAAAGCTCTAAAAATGTTTGAGGTTCATTTCAGTGTTGTGTGTGTGTGTGTGAGAGAACCACATTATTGGAAACGCCTGGGCGCAAACGAAACGACAGCCACGAATAAGAAATCCAATTGAGAATTATAAATTATATAAATTGAGCAAGGCCATGCGTAAATAGTTCAATGACTGCCCAAGAAGTCCGCTCACCTCAACGCCCGCCCGCCCGCTTCACGGGAATCCCGCTCCCATTCTATTGGCCGTCATGACGACGTTGGCCAAAACGTTGCCGACGACGCCAGACCAGGCCAGGCCAGACCCGGGGCCGGGCACTTTTTTGTAAGTGCCAGTCGCTGTAGCCATTAATTAGCGTCGCAATTTAGAAACAGACCGGTTGGCAGGGGAGAGACAGGGGTGATATGAGAGGTTTGGTTCTCTATAAAACACGGATAAGGAAAGCACTGGGTTGATTAAAAAAAAAATTAATAAATTATTAAGGCTTTTTAGAGCATGGTTTTCAATAAAAATGTCCACAAATAAAGAACATTCTATACATAAAGCACTCTCCCTAAGAATAATTACAATTTACAAAACTTGATTACGAAAATCCTCTGAAAAACAGCCTTTACTTAGCCTTCAAGTTAATAAAGAATTAATACGAAAAGGCCATTTACATGCCTCATAAATACATAAAATATTTAGCCAAATCCCAAATGTAATTAAAGAGTTGAAAACCACGGCAACAGCAGCTGACAAAAAGGCAAAAGTTAAATGGTAATTAAAAATTTTAAGCTCGTTCTGAGCCCAAGCGGAACGAGAGGTAAATGGAAGCGGATAAAGGCCTTATTACCAGTATTACTCCAAGGATTTCCTTGGCAATTCTTGCCGAGCCTTTAGGCGGTTGGTTAACTTTTAAAGCAGAAGGTGCGAGAGGCAAAGGAAATGACGCTGCGTGGTTTATTCATAACAAAGAAAAAAACCTCTCCAGCAAAAAGTCGTGCTAAAATATTTAGTACCTTCGCGAATCAAAAATAAACATTTGAGGAATTGCTTTTCGGTGGAAATGTGGCGAAAACAATATTTGCGAGGTTGCAAAAGTTCTTTGACATTATTTACCTCATAATACAGACCACACCTTGGAGTTTATGGTAATATCAGATGTTAATATCCGAGGCACATTTGTTTTTCGCCACCGGCATGGTTGGAAAACGTTTTTTTCTCGAGTGTTTCAATTGTTTTTACAACTGGTTTCTGTGTGCGTTCGTTCAATTAACTAATTAAGGGTGAGTATGTGAGCAACTTTCTGTTTATGGTTGATAACAAAACAAAAAAAAAACGCACACATTTAGAGCCATATCTCATTTGGAGGTGAAACCAAATTTGCTGCTCATTTTTTGACGTGGGTGAGAACCACTTTCAATTCGAGTTGAAAAAGAAAATAATTTATGCCAAAGTGACTGAAAAATGCAAATCATAAAAGGAAGTATATTGAACCCGACATGTGAGAGAATTACCCGTAAAGCCTGCAATTGAGAGCAATGAGTTATTATAAGTTCAACTTTCTAATCTTTGCAAACTCAGCAATGATATTGTAAAGAATTTGAACATATTTTTCATTATACAATTTGTAATAATTATAATTTTCCAAAAGAGCACAGAGACTACTTCGATTGCAGTCATCTGGCCATTAAGGACATCTGTCCTGACGTCACAGCCATAGCTTTGACCTCGCCACGCGCAACAGGCGTTCGCTGTCCCATTGCCAGTTCCACCCCCCTTCGGCTCTGTATCCTTGAGGGCAGGCAGGCAGCCAGGACAAGGACAAAGGCCAGACGACAGACTGTGTATCTACATGGACTTTTAGCTTTATGGCCCCCAAAAGGCCTTCGAGGCCCGCTCTGCTGACGCAAAGGATACGCAGAAAACATGCACTTGACACTGAAATATTCGCACGATTCTCTGGATGGCTGACTTTCGGCTTCTTCGCTTTAATTTCAATCAATTGAGCTGGGTCTAAAAAAAACAACCAGAGCAATGTGGCCAAATAGGGTCAGGACAGAGCAAATGTTGCGAACCCCTAACGAAGACAGCGTCTGTTCCAGCGGCACCATCGGTCATCGGTTAATTGAGGAGATCTGGCTGGAATAAATATAATAAATACCTCCATAGCTGGCAACTACTACCGATCAATTGAATTCAATTTCTGCACAATTCCCGCTGAAACAAACTGCAAATTAAGCGTCTAATTTAATTGGGGAAAATTTGAAATATCAATTGCAAGTGCTAAATGTCGCAAGTTCTGGGTAATTTCACAGACAAACGATTTACAGTCAATATAGTAAAGAACAGTCACGTGACCGAGCATGCCATGTTATTAATTTTAATATTAACTTAATTATATGTTTGCTAGAAATCGTAAAACATGGGTTTGAGAGACTTGTAAGTTACCAAGACAGAGAACTTCACATTTAGACAGCTTTAATTATACAGTTTGGCAAGATAACCATAAAAACTTAAAGAATTTGTAATATATTCGCTAAAAATTCGCAGAAAATGCGTCGTATTTCATATACAAAGTAAAGTATGAAACCTAGCCTATAGCCCACTTAAATATAAAACTTGTGTATATATTCCCATTTATGGGTCTCAGAGGGAAATACCACTCGAAGTCGAATGCCAAGAGTGATTTCTGAGAATCGGTTAATCAGTAATTTGTATGACTAATAAAAGCACTGTTGATGGCGATATATAAGGCGAATTTCACTACTGCGAGATCCCTGAAATCTCTACAAATAATATTACAACATTTTGGTAATCAGAAATAGGCAGGGACTTTCTGCAGACAGGGGAATTACGGCCAAACAAAAACAGAGAGAGAAAAAGACACACAGACCGAGGGAAACTGAGTCACGGTCAAAGTGTATATAAATAAATGAGCTTCTTGATAAACAAATGAAAGCTAAAGCTGTGAGCGTAAATACAAAGATTGAATATCAGAAGGAACAACCTATAGCCAGCCTAGATAAATACAAAAATAATAAAGTGAAATATAAGTAGTCCAAGGACAGGGATTAAAGTTTGCATTCTGTAGGGTTAGACTTCCGTTTAAGCTTTGATCACCATGTATTCAGAGTGCATTCAACTCGCTTAAAAATTATGCAAATTATACCCTTTATTCACAACAACGGATACCGGAAGTCACATTAAGGATTTTTACTGTAAAAAAGGTTGAACGAACCGAGGCAGCGCAGTTTAAAATTAACACCCGCCAAACCAGTGGCTGCTTTTTTTATTGTCATAATTAATTCAATTTCTTAACAAATCGAACTGAAAATTTGCATATTAAAATTACCAAACAAATGCAGAAGGGAGCCGCTAAAACAGAGAGAAATAAACACAAAACACAGGGAGAAAGATGAGAGAAAGAGGCGAATCAATGCGGAAGAGATGACAAAATGGGCCCAAGAGGCGACTGCCAATAAAAGCCATTTAATAAATTGGATAATAATGGGCGGGAGGCCGTAAAGAGGCGGCCAGATGGTGGGCGGAGGGGAAGGAGAAAGAGGGACGGAACAAGGGGAGAAAGAGGTCACCGTCAACAACCCCATTGCATATTCATGAGGCCCCAAAAAAAAGGGGAATGTGTCGCAATCGATGATAAACTGAAACCGAACGGGCCACACATTTTTTAAATCACTTTGTCTCCGACTTTTTTCCACTTTTTTTTTTGTATTTGTTTTATTTTTCTTTGTTTCTCCCTGATTATCAACAGGTGGCTTTCAGTTTTATTAAAAACACGCTCTGTGCCGATTAAGATCTGTTAAAACGAACTGAAAAATGCATAAAATCGATAAGCCAATGTTTTGCAAACTTTATTCATGAATAATGATTACATTATTTTTTCTTATTGAAATAATATGCATTTAATAAATTTAATTGGATTAGACGCTGGGTACGGTATAGATTATACCATAATTGTAATTTTATAAGTTTACAAGTACCTGTAAGTTCATCTTTATCACTTATAGGGCCAAAAAAAAAAAACTCTACAACTTTCTAGCCTCGAAAAGAAAAATACTGAAAAACCAGTAGCTCTTATCAGATTAACCTTAAACTTGAGGCTTTAGTTTTCTCCAAACTGAGCCTATCGAATTGGGAATTTATTTCTCGCACCTATACTTCTACGGCTTCCCGGAGCTCTTGTTGGCTGTGAACCTTTTGCTACTTGCTTTTATTTATATTGACACTGCTCCCGATATAATCCCCCTGCCGAGCTGCAAGAAGATAAACCACAAATCGCTTTCACTTTCCATCGCTGTGGGGTTAAAGTGCGTTCGTCCGGCACTCGGAAGTGCCGATAATTGAGTAAGCAGTCTGCCAGCCAGCCAGCGGTTACGGACTTCGGTACGTGCAGTACGTGGGCGTTGGCGTCCACACGCGCATCCGATCTCTAGCCGACTCCAGTGCTCCTCCTCTCATTGATATGCCGGCCACAGACACAGAGCAGCAGAAACAGAAAGAGGAAAACACAGACCCAGACTCAGGTTCGGGCTCCACCACCTCCTTATGCAACCCGAGACAAAATGCACAGGGAGAAAAATTGGGTATTAATTCACAAGAGAAATTAGTATTAACCTATAAGAAAGCCTGATAAAACTATGAATATCTTAGAACACGATATGTTTGGAATATGGATAATAATAATTATAAGATTTTAATATATTTTCGATGATGTTTATAGGATATTTTTGTCGATATTATATGCGACTTTTCCTTTCGAAATAAATTTCTAGAGCTAAATATCATTTTCATGATATATTTAGGAATTACATTTTTAGATGTATTTAATTGATTTCTTCTCTCATTTTAATATTCAACATTTTATTTTTGTTTCTTTGTATAAAGAAAAAAATAATAATTTCTATTGATAATTTGCATTTACTATTTACGAAATTTCTCCCTGTGTTTGGCTAACAAAGTGTCGCTGAAAACTGATAAGCGAGCGCCTCCCGCTCAATATGCTCCAATAGGGCTCCCCGATGTTTCTATAGCTTCCAGCCGGCCCGGCCTTTTGTCGGGGATTAGGTAATAAGTGGGACGCAATGGCCGGCGATGTCTGGCGGGCGTAATGCAATCCGCAATTGAAGCCGCCGCCGCTGCCATTCGAAAGTAGGAGAGTGGCTTCCACTTCGGCAGCTGTGACGGTGCTGGTGGCCATTGCACTCGCCTTTTCTCGAGGAGATCGACTCGATGTGAATGTGAAAATTTCACCGCTTTTACTTTTCCCCCGACTGACCGAGGCGCTTGGCCATTTGAAAAGCGTTTTTATTTCGGGTAACTGTCTGGCAAAAAGCGTAACGAATAATTGACATATTGGTCTGATCGGCGCTCGGGCACGTAGTCTGCCTTGGCATAATCTCGCCAGCAAGATGGCCAATGAACCAGCCAGGCAGGCAGTCCACCTTGGCTCAAAAAAAAAAGTTGAGCAATAACGTGGAAAGATCACAGAGTGCACGGATGGCTTTGGGAAAATCTTCACTGAGAGATCCGTCAGAATCGCTTTATCATTTTTCGGTAGCCATGAAAGGCCTTCGATCGAGGGCTTAAGCCCTCACCAATCACTCGCTCGAACGGGCAGCTGTCAGGAGCGGTTGCTCGGTGAAGATAACACCCGGACTGAGACCGCAATCAATAATGCCACGTAACTCGAAATTAAACATTGTAAAAAGTACTTTAAATTTCAGTATTTGCTTCTTCCGTAGGCAGTAGCAGGAAATTTACAGAGTAAATGTTCGGATTAAGCTGCCCACCAATATTTAACAACGTTTACAGGCAAAGAGGCCAGGTAAATACAGAAAATAATTGAGCAGAGGGAACTTTGCGTAGCGTGAAGTGAATTATTTGATTTCTGTTTGGGAAATATGTTACACAATCTTATCGCAATGTAAAGGTATAAACCTGTATAAATGGAGTACATGTGTTTCATGCTACGATAAAGGTCAGGCACCTAAATATTGATCGAAATACGTATGACTCAGCGGAGTTGGGGTAGAGCTTTTATAGAAATTAATAATGTCATGGGAAAGCTAAGCTATATGCTATTAAGTTAACTAGCCAGCAGTTAATCTGTATGATCGCCGAGAATTTACGTTTTACATTTACCCTAACACCGCAGCTGGAAGTCGTGATAATCGCCATCATCATCATGTGCATATAATTATTTCCTGTTTGTCATGATAATAATAATATTATTACTTATTAGCTCACTGGAACAAACAACCAGCAAGAAGTCTCTCCTACTTATCAGTTTCCAATGGAAACAAATTGAGTTTGCAAAGATTAACACGGATTGGTCTGGGGTATTAGAATGTTTGGTGACAGATATTGGTAAATAAATACTTACAAAATAATATATAAGGCATATTTTATTTGACATAATCTAGTGATATTTCCCAAGTATTATCTCCCCAAGATTACCCGATAATTATATAACTTCTCTGACAGTTTGCAATTCTTAGTCAATATTTCTACATGATCATTGATGTCGGCACGTTTCCACTAAGCTTCGTGTGCTCAATTCTTCAATAATGCTGGACACGGACATTCACACTTTGTCTATTGGAAAGACGAGGCATTCTTATCACTACTGGTACCGACCTAATGCGTCACTAAAGCCACTAAATAGCGCATGGTGCACGAACGAACACTGCTCGACACCAGGGACCTGGTGCTCTCTGTATTATCTACTAATTTTGTGTTAATTTTTTATAATTCCTCAGTGGAAAAGTTAGAAGCTAACAAACAGACAACGGCTATTTTTTTTTTGTTGCTAGAAGTATTTCCCCCGAGAAATTGGATGAATGAGGCGGGGTGAATGGGGATTAGCGTTCAGCAACAAAACAATTTAATTAAATCATCCGAAGCAAATAAAATGGTTAAGCTCAGTGATAAGGTAAACTTTAGGAGCGGTCACGTGCTGTCACTTCTCTGGGATATGTTTACAAGATTGACAAAACAATGATATCAAGTGTAAAATGATGTGTCTATGAAAGCAGACAAAGAAAAACAAACAGCCATCCCCGTCGCAGTCATGAGCCAGACAGAATGTTTAAGGAAATGATCTTGATTCGCGTCGGTCAACAAACATGAGTTGTTTTTCAACTTCAAATAAGTCGAACAGTTCTTGTCGTATTTTAAAAGTAACTCAAAAATTCCCAACAGGTTCTAGTAATCTAATTCTAGTATTTAGTATCTAATTCAATCTCAATATGTCAGTCTCAAAACGAATATGAATATTAACAATTTGAATAGCGATTATAAATGATATACGTACATATATGCACGTAATATACCTACACTGCTCGCTATGAATACCCAGTGTTATGTCTGTCTAATGCCTCGTTTTGAGGTGACTTCCATCAGAATGCTGTTTATCAAGCGCCTTTCGTAATGTTGACTGGCAGTCAACATTTGTGGCCCA
Source organism: Drosophila lini (assembly GCA_018905715.1). Classification (NCBI taxonomy): domain Eukaryota; kingdom Metazoa; phylum Arthropoda; class Insecta; order Diptera; family Drosophilidae; genus Drosophila; species Drosophila lini. Next base: position 13,517 of record JAEIIL010017364.1, read on the forward strand.
CCTCGGCGGCCTTTGCTTTATATATATTGCTTTACTTGACTCGGCGACTTGACTTGACTTGACTTCACCAGACTAGAACGAACATCGAAATTGGGGCCAGCCGAAGACCAAGAAGAAGCACGACTCGTTAGCGGCGGGCACATGTCAATATGGCCCAAATTAAATGCACCGAAAGAAACAGGTTGCTCTCGTTGTTACTATTATTGTAGCTGGCACGCGCAACAGGCCTCGCAGTGCAGACATTCACTCACACGAACGGAGGGGTACAAATACGCCCATTCATGGCTCTGCGACGACGACGGCAACGGGTGTGGAAAATCAGCTCAAAGGCAGTTGCTGCTTTATTTGTAGAAGCCGTAAAGTATATATAGTGCAGTGGGTTTTTAGAACCATAAAACACTTGTTGGGTGTTAACAAATAGGTAAACGCAATAAATAAAATTAAGAAAGAGAAACTGTAACACATGCAGTAGCTGGTCTTTACTTGGATCTAGCCCCAGATATTATAAAGAGACTGTTGTAAAACATTCTACAAAATTTAAGGTATTCTTCAGCATTGAGTGCATTTTCATTCATTTAATTGGAAAACCTTGAATGAGTATTATTTTTCCACTGAAAAGACATTGGGTGAACGCATCAATAACGATAATATAACGATAAGAATAAAATCAGTTCCTGAAAACCGACAATTTTTACGTAATATCTAAGAGAGGTATAACAACCCACGGACCCAACCACATTTTGGGTAACAATAGCTCTCCCTGAACAGGTTTTTTCTGTTTGGTGTTTATCTTTCTATTTATCGTAATTATTTACTTGTAAGGTCGTTTCATAATGTGGTTAAGATGGCGAAACGCACTGTATCCGCATCATTGAAACATTGTATCTTTAGCTCTGGCTTCTCTGCCACTCTACTTCCTTCAGAAAAGTTTTTACTCTTTATCTCTTGTTAGCCAAGAAAGCGTAAATAAGTGAATTTCATAAAAAAACTGGGCAGTTGCGGAGTAAGAGAGGCCCTTCGCTGCCCTCGGTTCATTCAGCTAGTTGCTCTCAAGTCATGACTTTCTTGGGCCCAATTGTTAAAGGTTTCTTTTTGTTGTAATTTCCATTTTGCCAGCTCATGGTAAATACTATATCTCATTTTTTTTTGTAAGCCACAAGTCGGACTCTGGCTGTCAGAGTTTATTGTGTTAATGGCCGATTTCGTGCTGACGACGACGACGCAACCGACTTTAATTGCACACATTTGCAACATGCTCCAAAAACACGGGGACTCCGGGATTCGGGAGATAGAGAGGTGAATAATATCCGAGAAGAAACAACCGAAAATAATTGTAGAAACGAAACAAAGCACCCAGAAAAAAACCATCGACGATTAAAGACAGAAAAACGAAAAAATAAAAACAAACACACTTTGCCAGCCGCCCATAGATTTCACTTTTTTATGGTTTACTTTTACGTTTCGTTGGCGTTTCGCCCATAAAACAATTCAATGCCAACTTCAAATGAGTTTATAGCAGACACACAAAGCAAGCACCAGTATATTGGGCATATATGTATATCCGATTGAAAACAGGAAATCTCGAAGGAAAAATGCCTAGAATGTGAGTTAGGGTTCTAGATTTCGAACTTTCAGTACTGCTTAAGATCCATGAAAAATAACATTAATAATAATATATTTCCAGCACTGGGAAGACCCCAAAATGAAATCCGCATTCGAATCTCAATAATGCTGATCAACTGGCAGGCAGGCAGGCACTAACAGACACGATTCAGAGCCCGCACCCACTATTTCTTGCTATTTATTGTACATCGTTACGTATGTATATAGTCATTGATCGGCAAACATTTATAATCAACCATTCAGAGGCTAGCGAAAAAAAAAAAAGAAATATAAAAATAATGTTTGCTTTATCGCCTGTACAATGCTTCCTATATATGAATGTGGACGAGTTTAGATGGGAATATACCTATACCTATTTGGTATTTATGCAAGCAAATTAAATATGCGGATAGTGATGTAACGCTATTGGTTTTGTGCCTACAGATCGAGTGGCCGCTATATATGATAATCAATTACAGACGCCTGTGGCGCGTGCCGCCTTCCTTTTTGCAGGGGGAACGGCGCCCCCAGCCAGTTCCCAATTCCCAGTTCCATTGACTGCGGATCCGATCGCGTTTTTTGGGTTTCGAGGCAGCCGCCAGTAGTAGTCGCCTCTTTCCCAGCCTCCATTGTCTCGGTTTCACTGCGCTTTTTGTTTGCGTTCGCCGCGTCATTGTCGGTTTCGTTTTTATGAAAATTTATATGCACAGACGAGCGAAAAACAATTGCATTCACTGCACACCCTAACTACTAACCCAAGAATTGCATTATGATTGAGTTTTTTAAGGCTGCTTGGTCTTGGTTAAAAAGGAAATACTCTATTGCGATAATTGGAATAAGCCTTAGTTTCTAGAACTTGTCTTCGGCAACTAGTAATTAACTACAAGCATGATTTACTAAGCTTTATAGACGTTGTGAAATAAACAGGCGAGGTGATATCATAGGGCTCCGAAAATACTAAAAATATGGCGTAGTAATGTCTTAGTAATTTTAAATTTTTGTAGGGTGCGCTTAAATAAATCTAGACATATAACGAAATAGCCTTTAAGTTTTCATTACTCTTACATATTTATTAGCATTTGCTGCAATAGAATGCAGCGGCCAGGGTTGACACACCACAAACTGACGCAATTCGATATAGCAATGCTTTTGCGACATCTGGCAACTTCATTGCCTGACCGTTACTGGTTCTGTTTATTTTTAAATTGCAACAAAAGAGACCTCGACGCGAGATTCTCACTTTGCAGGAGAAAGAAAGTTGACACAATCACAAAGGCGACACGAGACGAGACGAGAAAAGAAACGCAAAGAAAGAGGAGACCAGGAAGCAATGTTGTGTGCAGTCAATGAATGAAAAAGAAGAGCAGAAGAAGCAGACGAAAGAGTTGCACAAAAAAATTAAACACAAAAATAAAATAAAACACGAGTAAGAAAGAAACACAGAAACTCTATATGCCTGTGGATTTTCCGTTTCGTTTGGGGGGCATTTTCCACCACCAAGAAAATAAGGAAAACTTATTCGTGCCGTTATTTATGAGCGGCAGATGCGGAGAGAAGTGTGTTAATTAACCAAAGCAAAGTAGAGAGAAAGAGCAGCTAACTAACAAGGCATCCGGAAAGTAAACCAAGAAAAGCGTATTACCATTTTACTTTGATCATGCCAATTGGCATTTTCGAATGCATTTGGAGCGTAATAAATCAATCAGCTACGTTTTTTTTAGACATCTTGCATTATTTATTGACGAAATGGAGGAAATTAATTATTTAAATCACGTTCACTATTTCTTTCAACTAAATCAAAACGAACTAAACTTTACTTTTAGAGAAATTAATTTACTACATATCAGCTTTCAGATAATTAAATGTTGATAAATAAATATTTGTAATGTTTTAAAAACAAGCCATATATAGAATATTTTGTCTACCAATAGCAGAGCATATAAAAACGATACCTTTACGACAATTAATGGATAGTCAACGGGGTCCCCTTTGATCACCTGTCTATAAACGTGATGTGGCGGCGGCAAATCCAAATCCCCACTGGCTCCACTCGGCAAAATCTTATCTAATCAGACTGCCAGATACACAGATACTCGTCCAAGCCGTTGTCGCCGTCTTCCCGGCAATCACGGCGGCACTCGAATAGAAAACATAAACATTCAAGAGGGGCCCTTCAGCCACTCAGACCAGACCATCTGTTTGCCATTTGATTCGATTCCCAATGGGGAACACAGAAGCCAAAGTCTCGACACTGACCTCCGCCAGGTAAGCGAGGTCGAGTAAACATACACTTCATAGTGCCATAAAGCCATATAGAGCCATATGCAGTGTTTGCCTTTGATTTAATGGATTTGCGTGCAAATTGCTTCTAATTCCATTTTTTTCCTACTCTCGGAGCACCTCCATAGAAATCCGGCGACGACCATCAAAATGTCAGACGGATTGACAGATTGACTAGCGATCGGGAGGAAAATTGGATGGAGCAGCGCGGGCATGAATGTCGGGGAAATAGTAGGAAAGTCGCTCCATCGACGTTTTATTTTTGGAGGCAAACCTTAACGTGTGTGTATATGTACAAAATAAATGTTATATATATATTCCAGACACCCGAAAGCAACAAGAGGGCGCTAAATATAGATACGGTCGAAATTCGGTATCACGAACCATCGTCTTCCCCAATGGGATTCTATTTACGATGCATTTCTCACAAACTGGCATTGATTTAATATATCGATTGCTGTTCCGATTTAATTACTTAAAAAAAGAACAATAAATCCTCCAATTTAACTACTCACAATAAATCATTGCACTTGAGCTTACACTACAATCGCGATTAAAATTAAAGACAAACTAAATTTATTACAGGCGAAAAAAAAGTGGTTTAAATTTGCGTTAATGTAATATTCTCTACTTATGAATATTGATTAATTTAAAATAATTTTTAAAATGGTAGAACATTTTAGAATTCTTTTTGGAAAGCTCTTATAAGCACAATAGAGTTTAAGTTCGAGCTGCAAAATGATGATGCTTCTCAAAATACCCTAAGTCAGAAGTATTTTTCATTGTCTTTCATTAAAAGATACAAAACTCGTGCTGTTTCAATGAAAATCATGCTAGGGCCCAACAATATCAATGCACTGATTATTTCCCTGGAGCTTTCTGACATTGTTCTCAGTGTTGCTGTTCCCTGGGTGATTTTCCACTGCCGGACGGACAAAGGGGTTTTCCCCCTTCAAGAACAGATCCCAAATTACTAGACGTAGATACATAAATTAGTTAAGTTGGCTGCTTGTAATTTGCAACACGAACGGACTGGCGCCATATTTGTTTTTGTTGTTGTTGCTGCCGTACACATACGCGTGTGTCTGTGTGAGTTTCCAATTTGAATTGAGAGTGCAGTTACACATGCTGCCAGCAGTATGTGTGTGTTGTTGCTGCAACGTCAGCGAATTAATCATCGGAAATAAAATGCGGTTAAAACCAAGCGAGATGGCGATAGACAGCGCCAGTGGGTGCAAGCTCGAGGGGGCCACGGGCAGGGGAACTATAATGAGCCAGGGCCAAAGCAAACGCTGACGTCACATCGAACAGTTAACACACTGGCAGCAGCAACACCAACACCAGCGCAGCTTTGACACCATTCGCACTGTTGCTCTTAATTAATTGCAGCTCTCTTTCGTGTGTGCCTATTGTAGTGCTCATTGTTGTTGTTGGGTGATAAGAACAACTACAATTTGGGTTATCAACGGTTAAGTGCAAAACAACAACAACTGTACCTTGGGTTTGTTCAGCCATTTGCGAAACGTGTCCATCGTCGGAGAGTGTTTTTAGCTCCACAGTTGTTGATTCTCTCTCCTGCAGACTCCTCTTCTCTCTTGTCCTTGCGCTCTCACGCGCGCACAAACACACAAGCACTCGTACGCACACCAAAACACACACACACGCGCGCGTGCGAGCCAAACAAAACAAAGAAACACAAAGCAATATGTTTGGCGACGATTGCTTTTCTGCGACGCGACTAAATGCACATTACTGATCTTAACACTTTTGTGAATTCCGTTTGAAAACGCCTCTCTCTTTGTGAGTCTCCGCTTTGCCGTTTTCTTCTTTTTTGCCTTTGCTTTACTTTTCACACTGCTTCTCGTGCACCCCTCACACGCGTGACGTAGCGGGCCTCATCACTGGACCTGCATTTCCCAGGTGGAAACTGCGTCGATATTTGTTAAAATCCTGCGTCGGCCGAAAGCGGAAGCTGGCTCCACAACTGGGGCGAATTAAAAGCATTAAACTCGCGCAGCACTCATCCGCCCTTCGCGATTCCGTCGACAGCGGAGCGTCCGTGCTTTCGTTTCGAATTTTTTTTTTGTAGTGAGACCGTGCCTGGTTGTGGAAATAAGGCAGCAAAAAAACGTGACGTTAACTGCACAAATGTTGACCTTTCAGCTTTCGCGGCGTCTGGGCACACTAAAGAAACGCGACTGTTAATAAACATATTTTACTTACACTTTGACATTCTACCTGAAAATTCGACCCCAAGTTTAACATTCCCATAGAAACTCGACACCGTTGTTCTGCAAACATGTCGAATTAGTTTTGACATTTTAACATGAGCCTCTTGCTGAATATTAAATAAATAAATACTTAATATAAATAGAAACTAAAATATATAAAAAATATGTTAAAATTTAAAGAAAATTAAAGTTGATTTTTAAAATTAAATTTTCGTTGCCGATTTTATGCTTTACCCTTGCATTTAAAAAAAGATATATTTAGAGTGCGTCTAGATACGTGAGACCGTACCTGGTTGTGGAAATAAAGCAGCAAAAAAGCGTGGCGTTAAATCAGGGCTGCATAAAAGTTAGCGTTGGCGCGTACATTTCAGCTTTCGCGGCTTCTGGGCACACTAAAGCGCTGATAGGTATTTTTCTTAGTGTGACCAAGTTTAAGTAGCACGGGACACGTTAACGCGACTGACGAATCTATGGAATAAAATAAAAAAAAGAGGCAGTCACACAGCAGACACAATTTAAAAAAACTCGAAGCGGTTCGCGTCCACAATACTTATTCCTGGAAAAAAAACGTCGGTTCGCGGTACACGAAAGTTAAACAACAACAATAGGAATTAACCCTTAGCAACTGGGCGAAAGTCAAGACAAAAATAAACGCCAACGCAAAGCAATTCTAGGAAGTAACAATGTTGTCACGACCGAGGTAAGCTTTTCCTGGCCAGGCGCAGGACGTGTGTGCGCGTGTGTGTGTTCGCGGTAGTTATGCAATATTTCGGAGGAGGAGCTGCCCCAGCTGGTAGCCCAGTGACCTAGTCACTCGGATCAGACGAATCGCCGCCAAGGCGTTGTGTGTATATTTGTAGTCACCCCCTTTTACTCGTTCTCCGTTTTGCGCAGCTTTCGGTTTCACTGTCACGCAAAATACAAACAAACTACGCACAGGGATTCCCTGGGCGAGCGGGCGAGACAAGGGAACGGGATTCGCACATGGCCTGACATTGACCCTTCCCTGGCGCCCCTCGCTGCCACCGCTTGCTTGCAGTTTTTGCTCGCCCAACAGCTGTTCCCAAAAAACAGTTCACTTTCGTCGCGAATTGCATAAGCGATTCCTGATTAAATTTTACCTTATTTTATTTTCGGGGCTGCCAAAACATTAGACAGCTGAAAAAATCAATAGAATACAGAGGCAGAGAACAGATGTTTAGATTTTGAGAAAGTTGTGCGTAGTCAGGGCGAGCAGATACCCTATAAAAAGCTCTAAGTCCTTAGGTCCTGGAACTAGATACACAATTTCCTTTTGCTGTGAACAAATTACGAAACGAATTTTCTGGGAAAAAAGAAAATTAAAAATTAATAATACATGTAATATTATAATTTTCCATTATTAAGACCTTGCAGATTTGTCATTAAAAAACAAAGAAATAACCATAATTAAGTATCATTTTCCTTGCGGCTTAGCCAAAAACACAACACCTTCACGTCCATGGACACAGGCATAGTATATTCGAATAATGGTCTCGCAAAATTCTAAATATAGTGTGTACACCGAAAAATGTATGTTTTGCTTCGCTCTGTAAGCATTTTTTCGTTGCCAAGTTCATCAAAAAAATTCTGTTCTCCGCCTCCTCTTTCCCAGGCAAACCGTTAGCCAGCGAATACGCGAAAAAAGCAAATAAAAAATTCATTTAACAAAAAAACATAAAAGTTTGTTGAACTTTGCTTAGGTTTTGCTTCGACTTTAGTTGGTGGAAATGTTCTTAGGGCTTTGGCGGGGGCCCTAAAAATAATTAATGGTAGCCCCGCACTATCTTACATATAAATATCACTCGAAAGCATTTACGACACGCACTTATTCCGTGTAGTTTTCGGCCAGAGATATGCGAAATTGAAATTGTTTAGCACTTGACGCCGCGCGGCTCATGTGAGTGGCATTTAAACAGTTGAGCGAAAAAATTGACGAATGATAGTCGTCCGGTGGTGTTACCTAAACGATAATTATCAGCCTGAAGTGCTTACAGGGGCGCCCGGAAGGGGTGTCGTCATGCGGTTCTCCTCTTCGCGCACGTCATTAACCGGTTTCAACCCGCCCAGAATCGCCACAGATCCATATTATACCATGCCATTCCGAACCCCTCGCCGAGCATGATTTCATCAATGAACCGCAAACAAAATTAGTCACACGCCTCCCTTTCTGCTATATGCCTCCATCGTAATTAGCACCATCTACATCTAATGGAATTGAAAGCTAGCAAAAAAATATAACACTGGCCGTGTAACAGTGGCGGGCAGGTCAATAGGACTTTATCTAATTTAATGAGCGCGGATCAGCTCACAGAAACCTTTAAGCTAAGAAACAAAGCTTTTAAAAGTCGATTTATGTATCTATTTTATTTACAATTTTGTTGTAAGTTTCTATCTTGAAGATTTTATATATTTAATAACCACCGGAGTTCAATTTATAATTTAATTAGTATACATTAAAAAAACAAAAACAAAAGCTTCAAATTATCATTGGCCAGAAACCCAGCAATTTTGTTTCTCACCCTAAACCTAGTTAGACATCTATCCATGCCTTAAAAGAAGACAACCGTTTACATAATAATAACTTGAGATAATGAGTTGATTTCTTTACCCTACAAATAGTAACACTTGATTTCAATTAGCTCATGATCTGATATAATTTATAAGTGTGTAATCTAATCTCCCCAGATCACTTACAAGAATACAATAACAAGCTCGAGTTCAATAATTAAACTCAAGTATTTGTTGTGTATTTTATTAATTCAATAAAATTAACACTTCAAGAGGAATCATGTAACAGGGAAGCTTTTTGCTATAATAAAAACAAACAATACCCTTCAATTGCTACATTCAGATAATTATTATTTACGAGTTGTAGGAAAACCCTTATCAATGAAATCTATAAGAAGTGTCCGTAGGAACTATTAAATCATTTAATTTCCTACTCAAGGCAGAAAGTTACCTAATTTATTAACATATGCGTAAGGTTTTAATGATTTATAATATACATTTAAATATATATTAAAAGAAACCAAGTAATATGAATTTATTACTAATATGATGATCATAGCAGTGTGTAGATTTTTATCACGATGTTGTCGCCAGGGGCCAGCCCATCCATCCATCCCTCCTCTTATCTCTGGGGGACAGCTGTAAACAATGCGGCTTAGTTTCTTCCTCCTTTTCCGTATTCTGGCGTGCCCCACGCGGTGATAAACAAAAAGCAGCTGACGGCGACCTTGGACATGGCTTTTCGTTCCATAGAAGTGCGAGTGATGGGGACATGTAATGTCAAGAGCGTCCGAGGGGATTGCTCCAATTGCTCTCCGCTGATAAATGACACACACACGTAATGCACTTTTGCTATTATTATTTATATAATTTTTTTGTTTGCAGTTTGTGCGGAACTGTGGGCAAACTATGCCGCTGCAGCGCCTCAGCCACAGCCACAGCAGCGGGCGCCACATCAGCAACAGTGCCGGCCACAAGGCGATACCATGAGGTGGTGGGTGATATTATTACACCCTCGCAGGTGCGCGGCATCGATCACATTCGCGATCCTCGTTTGAATAAGGTAAGGAAGACGTAGATACTTATGAAGCTGATAAACGTAACTTTTGCTATAAATATAGTTATTTGATAATGGGTTAAATGAAAATAATGGTCTAACTATGACTAATATTAAGTGAATTTGTGTGATTTTTTCTTATCATTAATATCTTTATAAGGGAACTCGCTAAACAAGCTAAATTTTTCGCCTTTCTGGGATTTTGTTTTATGCTTTGTTCCAAGTTTACACTTTAAAATGAATTTAGTTTATCATTTTAATTAATTTAAAATTTTATTTAGTTATTTATATAATTTTATCCACTTAATTTATTTCAACATTTATCACCTTATCTTCCTCTCTTAGGTTTCTATTTTATGTTTTATTCAAAGTTTACACTATAATATTCATTTCGTTTATTAATTTATTAAATAATTGAAGAATTTAATTTACTTTTTACATTTATTTTAATAATTATAACTTTTTATTTCCCTGTTCAGGGCCTGGCCTTTACCCTCGAGGAGCGACAGACGCTGGGCATTCATGGCCTGCAGCCTGCCCGCTTCAAGACGCAGGAGGAGCAGCTACAGCTGTGCAAGATCGCCGTGAATCGCTACACGGAGCCACTGAACAAGTACCTGTACCTAAGCGATCTGTACGACCGGAATGAGCGTCTGTTCTTCCGTTTCCTCTCCGAGAACATTGAGGATTTGATGCCCATTGTGTACACGCCCACGGTGGGTTTGGCCTGCCAGCGCTTTGGCCTGATCTACAGGCGTCCGCATGGTCTCTTCGTGACGTACAACGATCGCGGCCACATCTTCGATGTGATGAAGAACTGGCCGGAGCCGAATGTCCGCGCCATCTGCGTGACGGATGGCGAGCGCATCCTGGGACTGGGCGATCTGGGTGCCTGTGGCATGGGCATTCCCGTGGGCAAGCTGGCCTTGTACACGGCTCTGGCTGGCATTAAGCCCCACCAGTGCCTGCCCATTGTGGTGGATGTGGGAACCAACAACATCGATCTGCTGGAGGATCCTCTGTACGTTGGACTGCGCCAGAAGCGAGTGGTTGGCCGGGAGTACGACGATTTCATCGATGAGTTCATGGAGGCCGTGGTGCGGCGATATGGCCAGAACACGCTCATCCAGTTCGAGGACTTTGGCAACCACAATGCATTTAGGTTCCTGGACAAGTACCGCAACACGTATTGCACCTTCAACGACGACATCCAGGGCACCGCCGCCGTAGCCGTGGCTGGACTGTATGCCTCCAAGCGGATTACGGGCAAGTCCTTCAAGGATTACACCTTCCTGTTCGCCGGAGCTGGTGAGGCGGCCATCGGCATTGCCGATCTCACGGTCAAGGCCATGGTCCAGGAGGGTGTGCCCATTGAGGAGGCATACAACCGCATCTACATGGTGGATATTGACGGTCTGTTGACCAAGTCCCGCAAGGTGGGCAGCCTGGAGGGCCACAAGGTCAACTACGCCAAAGACATAGCGCCCATGACGGATCTCGCCGAGATTGTGTCCACCATTAAGCCGAGTGTGAGTCTTGAATTGAAAGTGTGTTTATTTATTAATTATTTAATAATCGACACCTGCTTACAGGTGCTCATTGGTGCTTCGGCCGCTGCCGGCATCTTTACTCCAGAAATCCTGCGCACCATGGGTGATAACAACGAGAGGCCCGTGGTCTTTGCTTTGTCCAATCCCACCAGCAAGGCAGAGTGCACCGCCGAGGATGCCTACAAGCACACAGATGTGAGAAAACAGAGTTGTCTCTTCACCATAATCCCACTTCATCCAGTTAACTTCTTCCCTTTGCTAGGCTCGCGTGATCTTCTCGTCGGGCTCTCCGTTCCCACCGGTCACAATGGGCGACAAGACCTACTATCCCGGTCAGGGCAACAATGCCTACATCTTCCCGGGCGTCGGCTTGGGCGTGATCTGCACGGGCACGCACCACATACCCGACGAAATGTTCCTCATTGCCGCCCAGGAGCTGGCCAACTTTGTGGAGCCCAGTGACATTGAGCGCGGATCGCTGTACCCGCCCCTGTCCAGCATCCGGGATGTGTCCATGAACATTGCTATTGGCGTGACCAAGTGCGCCTACGATAGAGGTAAATCCCCTTTTTAATTGAATTTAAATAAATGTGATAATAGCGGTTTTATTTGAATTTAGGCCTGGCATCCACCTACCCGGAACCGCAGGACAAGCGCAAGTGGCTGGAAATGCAGCTGTACAACTTCAACTACGAGACCTCGATGCCGGCGACCTGGGTCTGGCCGCGGATGCCCTACATTAAGACTCGTGAATTAGTGCCCACGGATCTCTACGGAAAGCAAAGTGATATATAATTTTTTTTCTCTGTTTCTTATTCTAGGCGAAGAAAGCCCGCTCATTGCCGCCATCAAATAAAAGCATTCAAGATTGATGGCACGCCACCAACCACCACTCTGTTTTGCATCCAATAACCCACTCTACTACTTCCAAAGCGTACACCATCAGCACCAAGCAACCACCAAGCAACAACCGACTACTAACCCAGCCTACTTTAGACTAGAAAGAAATTTCAAGTGCTCACTCTGTTCTATAAATGTTTTCGCGAGACCCATTGGCTCCGCTTGCTGGTGGTCCCAGCCCCCGGCCACTCCCTACGAATTGTTTAAGTACTGGACTCTGTGGAGTGGAGGGGAGCTGCTGGCGGCAGGCCAAGGGAGCCAAGGGAGTAGCTCCTAAGTGTATTTCTCAAATTGTTTATAGTTAATGTATTTATGAAGTGTGTTTTGATAATTGTATAAAATTACTATGTTTATTAATTATTTGTGATACCAACCGATATGACGACGACTGTGACAATGACGCTGACTACTACTACTACTACTACTAAGCCTCTGAGAAAGCAATTACGCAGTATTCTATCCTGTATCTGTATTAACTCTGTGCTATGTTTTTGGTTTGCTGTTTTCTTAACCATTATATTGGCTTTACCTCTCCGCTTGCTCTTTAACATGACATCCTGCATCCCGGCTTTCGATATGAACCTGCTCCTACGCCCTAAACTACTAACTCTGGCGGCGGCATCAACGAGCTATATCAAAAAAAATCACTGCTTAAACTCACTCCTCACCCCCCAAGAAAATTCGACAATTGATTGATTTATCTATGCCATGTTTCCCTCTTTCGTTGCCATACAGAGAAAAAAGAAGAAATTATGTAAATTAGCCAACCCCGACCGCAGAAGCTATTAACTGCTACCGAGAACTGGTGAGAGCAACCCAACCAAGCAACCAACCAACAATTGATTCCACATGTAAAACAACTTAATTCGCTGCCGTTAACCTCCGACTATCCATTACGACTATGATTTCTCTATCGTTTTAAGACTCCTTATATCCCCAGGGATATATTCGAGTGACTTTAATTATGTTTGTTGTTGAGCCTGTCTGATATTTATTAACGCAAGCAGCTTTGTTATAATTTATTGTTACCAAGGTCAAGTTCTAAATGTATCTATAACTACATATAAAAACCCCCTTGCCCCCCTGATCGATCGGACCGATTCAGCCATTGTACCACTGACTAGATGATGATGATGTGCGATAAACAATAAAGTAAAAAGTACACGCATGTTAAAGCAAAAATAATTCATACTGGAATCCTTTGGAACAAGTATTTGTTTACAGACGCGACTCTCCTTTGTTCGACTTGGCACAAAGCTTTTCAGTCCCGAGAGAGCAGAGAGAAGTGGTTTTCAGAGCATGGTGCTGGGACAGAGCTCTTTCAGCTCATGTTTATTAATTATTTGTTACAGGAAAATGCTAATTTTAGTTATGAAAAATAGGAATCACAATACACAAACATTTGTTTATATTTTAATTTTTTTTTGTTTTTTATACATCATAATTTTGTGGGTTTTTATTTGGGCTTCCCTGTTTCAGAGAAATCCTCCCAGAGAGGAAGGACTATCTCATCTGTCAGAAAGCGATCTCTGTGCTGCGTGGCAAGTTTAAGCAATTGCTAAATAATATTTGGATTTTCCCATAAATTGTTATATATTATGGTTCGTTCTCTATACAAATTAAAAGGCCTGAGACGGCTCAGCTTTGATTTAATCTCGATTTCGCTCTCGCAATCCGAGTTCCGGGGGAGGTGAGGAAATACACTTAAAACCCGATTGCTCGTCGCGCCATCTCCCAGTCGAGCTTGGATCGTCATTGTCAGCGTCTGTTGTCTGTCAAGATCAGTACAGGTTTCAACGTCTCTCGGATCAGGTCCCAGCTCAGCACAGCAGCTATGATAAGCGGCTGCCGCCTTGTCGTCGTCATTGGCATCGCCCTCCTCTCGCTGGGAGTGCGGGCCGCTCGAGCAGGTTAGAGGAGTTCTCGGAACGCAAGTCCGCGGGTCTATGCAATGCTAATATTGGTATCCAATTACATGGGTCAGCCTACGCCGACGAGTGCAGCACACCCGATGGCGACCAGGGCCGCTGCATGCCCTTCTCCTCCTGCCGGAACATCGAGGAGCGGCTCCTGGAGAGCCAGAAGGCCGGGCAGAAGGTGCCGCCCGAGTATGCCAGCTATTTGCAGAAGGCAACCTGCGGGGAGTTCAATGGGGTGGTGAGTGAAAAGTTAATAAATTATTTAAAATATATTTAATTAAATTAAAGTGAGTTTTTAGTTTAATAAAATATATATTTAAATTGCAATGCTTGTTAATTAAAAATTTAAAAAAATGTTAAAAATTGTGAAAATGTCCTTTCGACGTTCCTTCTCAAAAGTGACCTTTGGGTTTCAAAAATTTATATTTAATTTGCAAAGCTTTTATTACATTACTATTGGCCTTGTTTTTATTTCAATTAATATATTTTCTATAACAAACAACGAGTTTAATTTGCAAGCTGGTGAAATTTACATATAGAAAGCAATCGCATTCCATAATGCAGTTCAAAGATTATTGACTTGGCAGGCAATGTTGACAATGAGTTATTTATTTATATTATAATTTTAGTCGGATGCTTACAAAATAGTGAAACAGCCATTTCCGACCCTATAAATCATATATATTCTTGATCAGCATCCACAGGCGAATCTTTCTAGCCATATTAGAAAAAAAATAAAATTTTTAAAATTTTTCAAAATTTTATAAGGGGTTACATCGTTAAAATTGTAAAAAATTAAAAAAAATTTGGATTTCTTAAAATTTTTAATTTAATATGCACATTTGTTAACATTGAAAATACTAGCATACAAAAGTTTTCCGAATTAAATTTGATGAATTTTTTGTTTAGTTATGATCAACTTTTGTTTTGAGGTCCATGATCCTATGACAAATGGCCAGTGTATACCAATTTTGGCTTTCCTGTTTTAATTAATATATTTCTTATTTTGCGTATAGGAGTAATTTTTAATTTTTTATTTTTAAGTGATCAATAATTATCCCAATTCAACTTATAATAATTGTATTTATTCCTCGTTTTCTGGCAGCGACACTTCTGCTGTGCCTCCTCCCAGATCCAGCACAATTCCAAGGTGATGAGTCTGTTTAAGGCCGAGAACTTTGACTGCGGCAACTTCGTCAGCCATCGGGTGTCCAATGGATACGAGGTGAAGCTCTCCTCCAGACCCTGGATGGCCCTACTCCGTTACAATCGTTTTGGAGAGTCGCAGTTCCTTTGTGGCGGTGCCTTAATCTCGGAGAGTATGTATCCATTTCCTACAATAAAAGTTCAAATTGTTTACAATTATAAATATTTTTAAATTCCAGGATATATTCTTACCGCTGCCCATTGCGTGTCGGGCCTCGAGGATGAGCTGTAAGTCCCAAAATCAAAGGATAATATCTAGTTCAAGTGGAGTAAGTTCACCTAAAAACTCCCCCTAATTACTTTTAGCTACGAAATCCGCCTGGGTGAGCACCGGATCTCCACGGAAAAGGACTGCCGCAACCAGGGACGCAAACCGAAGTGTGCTCCTCCGGTGGTGGATGTGGGCATTGAGAAGCATCTGATCCATGAGCAGTACGATACCCGGCACTACCTGAACGACATTGCCCTGCTGCGCCTGAATCAAAGTGTTACCTTCCAGAGTAAGCAATCGGAGACCGAAGCCCCTGGCTATAACTAATGTTATATACCTTTTAATCCAGAGCACATCAGTCCCATTTGCCTACCCGTCACCGACGAGCTAAAGCAGAAGGCGGAGGAGATCAATACCTACTTCGTGACCGGCTGGGGCACTACGGAAAACGGCTCCACCTCGGATGTGCTCCTCCAGGCGAATGTGCCGCTGCAGCCGCGAACTGCCTGCTCCCAGGCCTACCGCCGGAACGTTCCCCCCTCCCAGCTCTGTGTGGGCGGTGGCGATCTCCAGGATTCCTGCAAGGGCGACTCCGGGGGTCCGCTGCAGGCGCCGGTCCCCTACCTGGGACAGTTTGCCCCACGAATGGTGGAGTTCGGCATCGTTAGCCAGGGCGTGGTCACCTGCGGCCAGATCAGCCTGCCGGGTCTGTACACAAATGTGGGAGAGTTTGTCCAGTGGATCACGGACACCATGGCCAGCAATGGCCTCTGAGAGGAGGAGGAGTCATGATTATTGTTATAGTGCGTCTTAGTGATTAGTCAAACCCAAAAAATAAATGATATGCATATCTGTGAAACTATTTGCTATTTTTTACTGGGGGAATTAATTTGGTAATCAGGAAAAGGAAAAATGAAAGGGAACCTTTGGCTGTTTATTTTTTTTTTAATTTCTAAAATACATTATTTTTAATTTTTAATAAATTTTACCCACAACAATTTCTTTGACATCCGTGGAACAGATACTTTTACCTAACTTATATGGATAACTAAGACCCATTACTGCAGTTATTAATAACTGTATTATTAAGCTATGGTATATTAAATTAATTAGAAATGTCTCTATTATTAGGCTATGATATATTCAATTTTATTTATTTTATTTTATTTTTATTGTATTCATTGTCGTTTTCCGTCAATACTGCCTTGCACTGACGTTTCCTATGGAATGAATCATAAGTAAACATAGTACTCGTATTTAATTATTATGGCTTTCGTCTGACAATTATGAATATTAACTATCAGAGTTATTGCGCAATGTGGCGTACAAAAACAATTGAGATATTACTGAATACAATCGCATTATTAGCTCCCCTAAGCACTCAGAGATGAGCTTAGCCAGGGGGAGGCTTATGCTTCGAGGGTCTTGTAATTGAGATTATTAATCAATCACAAGGCGAATCTCACAAAGTGATTTCGCGACCTATCCCTACAGGGCGTGACTAGCGTTCTAAACTTGGCAAAAAAAAACCGCAATTTTTGGGGGGTTTTTGTTGGCACGCATCGCACATTTCGATGCTGGGAATTTCAACCGCTGGAAATTCCATGTTACACATATCTTAAGGAACGGGTTTCGATCTGGCGCTCAGGTAGCCGTTGCCGCCGCCTGCCAGGGGAATGGGGAACTTGAGATGTTGGAATTAATAAAACGAATTAATTGCGAGAAAAAGTACCGATTCTAATGGGTGTTCAGCCCCCACCTGCTCGGGGGACGCGTGCCAGTTCCCGGACGAGGCACTACTTGGACGAGGAGAATTGCAAGCGAGAGAGACTCGGAGTGGGAGAAAAGTAGAGAAACTTTTTGTGTTTTTCAGAGAGAATCTATGGAAGCTAATCGATCGGTTCGCTCTAGGGGGTTTCCTGGAATTAAACCGCCTTTCCCACGCTCCCAGATCCAAAACCGTTTATCTGTGGGTGGGCCTTGACTTTTCCCAGGTGCACATTCTAAAACGTTTCGATCTTTTATAGAAGCAAAAATTTATATATTTTTTTCCACCAAAGTGTTGGCCGAATATTGGATTATCCGTGCTTCTCCTTTAGCAGATGGAGAAGCAGTTCATCCTGCTTTCGCTGAAGCTCTTTTATAGATCCTCCGGATCGAGACTGAGCTGCTGCAGCTTCCTGTTCAGCTCGCTGGCCGACAGTGCGTACTGCGTCAGCATACGTCTGACGACAGAAGGGTTCGTCTTGCCGGAGTTGGGCTTGATCTTGACAATTGGCTTAGCCTGGAGATGCTTTGGCTCCTCCTGCTTTCGTTGCTGGGCTCCAGCTTCACTCATCTTGGAGGATTCGTTCAGGTGGATATCCCAGAGCTTGGATCGCCTTCGCAGGGGATAGTTCGGTAAACGTGGATTGCGGGGAGTGTATGGGTGAATCCTCATTCTGCTTGTTCGGCGATTCCACCTAATGGTGGAGGCGGAGAAGAGCCAGGTCCTCCTGCATCGATCTGCCCCCCTCTGAAGGCTATCACAAGCTGCTCCCTTGTATTTTTCTTCGCCTGGCTCCACATATTCGATGAGGCGCTGGAAGTTGGGACATGGACGCCCAACATCGCAAAGTAACTGGGAGAAGTCCTCTGACATGTTGGGTGCTGGAATATTTCTTTATTATAAATAGGCTTAACAGTTTTTTTTTGTAGGAATTTCACAATATGTTTATAATGTTCTATGATGTGAAAGGGAGAGTGTTTTCTGTGAATACTTTGTTTAGACAGAGAGTCTCTGGCAATTGATTTATCAGATTTATTGGAACAAGATTTTTATTTATTTTGCTTCTGTGAGCGCGTGCCCTGATTAATGAATATAATACAAATAACAATAACCACATATTGTTTGTGCTCTTTATGATTACTCAAAAATAGACTCTAAAAATCAAGAAGCTCTGAATTCTTATCAGTTTTAGGCTTGTTCTTGAAATAATTAAGACTTGTTTTGATTTAAAATTTTATTTAAAATATTTGTTTTTAGAAATGTTGTCAAAGCCACACAAATAAGCTTATCTAATTTAATTTACTGTTTTTAAGTTAAATTGACAGCTGAGAAGAAGACCTTTAAAAGTATTACAAATAAATATTAAATGTAATAGTTGAAAAGTCTTTAAGAAACTCAAGCTTAAACAACAATAATATTATTCTACACATTCCCAAGAATATTGTACCCTCCCCCCCCTAGCAAGTGTTACTACTAGTCGGCGCACTCTCAACACAGATATAGTACATATGCTAGCAAATATACCCAATATCTAGCACCATATCTCCAGCTCTGAACCCCGCACGCGAGCCGCCTTGCCAAAACCTGTTGCTCCGATCTGGGATTACGCTCGCCGATGTATCATTAATGCCGTGTGGATTGGCGCTTCCCCCGAGAGCACGCGAATCCGAGCTACAAAAGCCCGGCACACGACGACCTGCGGCTCATTCCAAGTTGAGACGTTGAGAGCACGGCTGAGCAAGCGCGTTGAATTTGAAATCTCGGATCAGAAACGTGATCTTCACTAGCAACCAGCAACTATAGCCCAGCATCGGCAGCCGGCGACTTGAGACGACAACAGGAAGACCATAAATCACAGATCTGACAGGATGGGTTCTCAATCAACTCTGTTGATTACGACGATCCTAAGTTTCGTCATGTTGGAGGCGGTTCTCAGTCGTAAGTTTACATAGCAATTAAAGGCAGGAAGCGGTAGCTTTATGAGCCAACTTAATTACAGAGAGCTGCTTTACGACGGCGGGCGGAGCGGGTCAGTGCGTCGCACCCAGTGACTGCCCCTTCGTTCGGAAGCTGTATGATGTCTATGGACGTAATATCCCCCGCCAGATAAGCATCCAACTGCGGCAGATGAGGTGCACTGGGAATAATAATGTAAGTAGATCCCCGTTAGGCGTATTTGTAAAGGAAATAATTCTTATTTAATATCTAACCCTTTCCTTTAGGACGTTCAAATTTGTTGCCGCAATGAAGCCACTCCCCAGGCCAGCAACACCCAGACGACACAGCCCAAGGTGGTGCGGGCCACCAGCGACGATATAAATAGCTACAGCAGGCAGGGTCTCCAGTACCTGAACTCCTTCACGGACTGTGGAAACAAAGGCAACCCGAAGCTTAGTGGAGGTATAGAGGCCAGGCTGGGCGAGTTTCCCTGGATGGCGCTGCTGAAGTACAGGAGCGATGATCAGCGTCCTTTCTTTTGCGGCGGCAGCCTGATCAGCGATCGCCACGTCTTGACCGCAGCCCATTGCATTATCCACCAGCCTGATGTGTAAGTACATACCTTCATGTATTCCTTAAATATCTGATTACTTATTTCGGGTTTTCTCTGCACTTTGTAGACTGGCTGTGCGCTTGGGCGAGCATGATCTGAGCAAGGACGAGGATTGCACCATTTTGGGGGGCTTCAAGAGAACTTGCCTGCCGCCCTACGAGGAGTACGAGGTGGAACGGGTCCACGTTCATCCCAACTACGTGCATGGCCAGATAAGCTATGACTTGGCCGTCATTCAGCTGAAGCAGCAGGTCAGGCCCAAGAGCCACATCCAGCCGGTGTGTCTGCCCATCGACCAGAGTTCGCAGCAGCTGAAATTCAACCAGGACTTCTACATCGCCGGCTGGGGCAAGACGGAAAGGCAGGAGCCCTCCAACACTCTCCAGAAGGCCATCGTGACACGCCAGAGCCTGGACTCGTGCCGCCAGTTCTACAACAAGGGCGAGGTGAACGATAACCACCTCTGCGCCACCGGCGAAGACCTCAAGCACACCTGTCCGGGTGACTCCGGCAGTCCGCTGTTCATCAAGCACCTCTTCAAGGGGAAATACCGCTTCGTCCAGTACGGCGTGGTCTCCTTCGGGGGTCAGTGGTGCGGCCGGAACGAGCATCAGCCGGGAGTCTTTGCCAATGTCATCAACATGCTGCCCTGGATCACTCAGGTCGTGCAGTAGTTTGGATCGGAGTACACGTAGACGTCCCCCTATTTATGTTTTTAGTCTTAAGAATCCTTGCCATAGTTACTCCTAAAGGTTTTCTAAGTTTTTTAAATTATTTCAATATTTTGTAAATTATTTTAATATACGAGATGTAAGCAGCATTAACTGAAGTGAAGTTTGGTATGTGGTGTGGTGGGGTTTTTTAATATTTTGAGAGCTCTTGGGTGATAAACAAGATAGATATTATTATATATACATATATAACAATTATGAAAAACTTTTCTTTGCCTAACAATCACGAGCTTTAAAGGTTTTTTTTTTTAATTTATTTTAACAAAATTGATCTTGTTTCGGAGACAGAACCCTTGAAAGATGGACTCTATTACTTCGTTTAACAGATAACAATTTATTGATAAAAATTAACAAAAAAAAAAAATGCCTTTAAATCTCTTTATTATTATTTATTATATTCAGCTTCTTAGATGAGTAAATCTTTGTGATTAAGCTCTCAACAATTTTAATAAGTTCTAGTTATACTGACTCATAAAAAAGATCCCTGTATTGCTGTAGATTTAAAGGCAACCAGGGGAACCCTATTTGGGCTAGAAACCACAACCTTAGTTAATTTTAGTTCCTTACAATAAAGTCATAAATCAATGGATTAAGTCTGAAGCTTAGTTAGAGTCTCGAGTGAGTCATCCAAGCACGTGATAAGATATTTGAACCCACATCTCTTTGCTGGAAGAGATCAGGCACTGCAAGCATGCTTTCTCAGACGAATCCCATATTGTTATTAACTGATCGATATACATGGGTATTATATGTATTCCATGGCTCTGACTCACTGCTGGCTAAAGTAATGCCATTGGTATGCAATAATTTGCGGTTAGTAGCTGTATTTATTGTCCAGAATATGAGTACATAAGACCAGAACCAGATTTAACAGAGAGATAACATTTAATTTCCATGCGAAATCTTTTTATTACGTTTCGGGGTATTCCCAGATTATTGTTTTTTTTTTTATATTTTGTATTAATGTAGTACTGACCTATGAACTTGAAATGTCTGCATGTGATTTATGTGCTTAGAATGACCACAATTTATACAATTATTAATAATCACCAGGCGCGTCTGTTTAATATGGAGTTTAGCATTGAACTAAAAAGGAAACCAAAGTCCTTAAATAGGGGCATTTTACTTAATGTGGGCCACACGCCACGAACAAAGGGTAAGATGGCTATCGCAGGGAGCTTTTGTTGTGGCTTAAATGGCTACCAGAAAGGATAACAGAAAGGATATACCTCTGCTGAAATCAAGCGAACAGTTGGAATGTTTCTGCTGGATGGTTAACAATGAACTTTAGCCGCGTACAAGGATTGGTTCTAAAGGGGTGAGTTAGTTAGTTTGCTATATCCTATATCCTTTTCTTTAATTTTATATAAAGTACGATAGGTATTCTTCCAGAATTAAAGTTTACTTTCATAGTTATACACAGATTAATTATGTTAACTCAGTAAAAACCTTTACTTTCATCTAGGATTCTCTATTTGGTGACCTTTTACCACACGCTGCCCTTCTTCGGCAGTGTTTCCATGTCCCTGCTGCACAGCTATGTGTCCTCGTCGGTCTCTTTCAATCTGGACACCATTTAGTGAGTTCGCCAAATAACTGAAGAGCTTAGAAAATTACATTCCAGGATTCCTTGACTAGCTTAAACTGGAACTCCACCTTTCCGGCCATCACCGTGTGCGAGATATACAATGCCGAAAGGATTTGGGACCTGAGCGACTCACATTTCGGCGTGGAGCACGATATCCACATCGATGACTTTATCTCGGAAATTGTCTTCTACCGCGGCGTTTGCAGCAGTTGCGAGGACTGCGCCAGGCTTCGGTGTCCTGCCAACTTTACCATCCTTGTGGAGGGGGTGAGTAGGCTGGACTTTAGCTGGGTATACACAATTGATTCCCCCTTACTGCCAGTTTCGCACCAAGTGCCATCAGCTGTTGGTGAACTGCACCTATCTCAACGAACTGTTCGATTGCTGCGACGAGTTCCTGCCGGTGCCCACGGAGTACGGGCTGTGCTACTCCTTCAATTCGCATCAGGCCCGCAAGGTGGCCCAGGTGCAGTTCACCAACAACCGGATGACGGGGCCCGGGCACCTGAATTTCCATGCTGCCGCCGACATTCAGCTTTACGTGCATGCACCCATCGATGTGCCCTACCAGCTGTCCGAGGGCATGATCCGGGAGACGGTGCTGCTGGGCCACTACAAGGAGCTCATCCTTAACGTTATCGAGGTGCACAATGACGAGAGCGTTCTTGATTTGAGCCTGGAGCAGCGACGCTGCCGGTACGGTCACGAGCATGTGGCGGAGCGGCAGGGCATCTACGAGTTCTACAGCTACTCTGGCTGCGTGGTGGAGTGCACCGTCCTGCTGCAGCTGGCCAACTGCAATTGCACCAGCCACTTTATGGCTCTGCCCGGTCAGAATTCCCTGCCGGCGTGCGACTACCGCGGCCTCATCTGTCTCACGCGCATACGGGACAAGATCATGACGGAGCGCAAGTCCTGCGAGTGCATGAGCTCCTGCGAGGAGCCGGAGTACAACATAATCTACAACTCGCCGGATGAGTAGGTGGTTTCTATCTAACTTGTGGCTTAAAGTAAAGTCCTATTTCCCTACCCAGAGACGATGAGGCCACGGATGATGTCTCTAAAATCCGCGTGGCTCTGGTGGAGCTGCCAACACAACGATATGTCCGCCGGGTGACCAAGACCATCCTAGATTTTCTGAGTGAGCTACAAGAACCCTAAACCTTTCCTATAGATAAACTTCTCACTTTGCAGTTTCCCTGGGCGGCCTGGTGGGCCTGTTTTTCAACACTTCCGCCCTGCGCATTGTGGAGGCCATCGTCCTCTGCATCCGTTACAGAAAAACCATTGTTAATTGGGTCAAGCGAATTTTTGTTGGCACGGTTAAATATTTACAGATCTTGGACCAGTCGAAGTAAATCACATTATAATATTGCTAACTTTAAATCATTGTTGTCTTTCCTGCCTTGTGGGGGAGTACATACATACATATCTTCTGTGGAAGCTCAGCTTCGGGCCATCTTCTGTGCCACATAGGCCACATTCTCCGTGGAGCTGTGCCACTGGGGCGGCGTCACAAAGTGCACCAGGGTCTCCAGATAGTTTGGCAGGTACATAAAGCTGGAGAATATCACCAGGGCCAGCATGACCAGGAAGAATCCATCTGAGGGAGAGTTGATAATCTGAGATTACTGCTGTGTCAAGGGATTGTAGGTGCAATACTCACTGATCAGCTTCCGCTCCCAGGGCTCCAGCATGTTTATGCATGTTATCAGCTCGTACTGCCGGTAGACGTGCTTGAAATCTACCATTTTGGGTGATAAAGTCCAATAAAGTCGCACAAAGCCAAATGCTAGAGGATTGTAAACAAAACCAGCTGATTCTAACCAGTGTTACCAGATAAAAAGTTGGCTCTTTCCCAAAAATCCAGAAAAATATACTAGAAAGGTTGTGAACTTAGATTATTTGATAATAATAGTATGTTTAAACGACCCACCGCTGGTCACTCTAAGCATATGTTTATTGTTTTGTTTTTGTTTTCGCGGCTTTTTTTAAGCTGAGATTATGCCAAGCCCATCGACATCAAAAACCATCAATTTGTTCAACAATTCCTGCTTGGATATTGCTCAAAGCTCGACCAACAAGATACTGACGGGACACAAAGGCCTTGACACTCACCTCGGAGGGGGAATTAGTCTGGGACAAATAACAGAGCTAATAGGAACCTCGGGCACTGGAAAAACTAAGCTTTGGTAAGATTTCTACCCTCTACGAAGGCTTAACTGATTAAATAGCTTAATTATTGACAGCTTACAACTATGCCTGAATGTGCAAATACCCAAAAATGTCGGGGGAGTGGAAGGCAGCGCCTTGTTTATAGACACCCGACAGGACTTTCATCCAGAGCGATTATTAGGTGAGTTTTGCCTCAAGAAAACTTTGTGATATTTCATTATTGACCCACAGGCTTAGCTAAGGAACTAGAGAAAAGGTATACAAACAGATCACCCCGCTTTGAGGCCTCTGGAATGCTTAAAAGGGTCCATCATGTGAGGTGTCCCAACACGGATCAGTTAATGGCCAGCGTCTTGAGTTGCCACAGGCACCTGCGAGATCATCCAGATGTAATTATGAGCAGTACTAGTTGCTCTTTCTCTTCTAAGGCAATATTTTCCTCTTTTTCCTGGCAGATCAAGTTGATTGTGATCGACTCTCTGGCATTTTCACTGCGCATGCTTGAGGATGGCGCCCAGCGCTTCGAGTTGCTCCTGGAACTCCATGACAGCATGAGGAGATTGCAGAGCCAACACAATGTAGCCGTCAGTATCGAGAAACTCAAACCATTTCCTTTCGCTTCTGGTAATCGTCAAGTCTTTCCTGACAGTGGGTCGTCACCAATGTGCTCACGCATCACTGCAGCGCAAGGGGGCAGAAGTTCCATGTGGTGCCCGCCTTGGGGAACCTGCATTCGCACCTGATCAATGAGCGCATCTGGTTTTCGCAGAGCTGGCAGTGCTACCTGGGCAAGTCATGGAGAACCTGTAGATTAATTAAGGCTTGAGGTTTGCTTTCATTGAATTTAACTTTTACTTTTGTTAGACTTCGTTTGATGAATATTTAATTATCAGTTTTATTAAGCCTCTATTACCTGATTAATAGTGTTTCTCAATTAGTAGTTCTATAAAAATAAGCAAACTAGGCTCAATTTAGAGCATCGACCGTATTAAGGCAAAACAGGATCCTCAGTTTATATGCCATAAATCGCAAATGTAGTCACAACTAGAAGGCGCACACCCAGCCAGCTGTTTGGGGCACTTGCTAAAAGCCTCGACTCCTCGAAGACCAGGCTGCGACGATGCTATCGATGGCGCAGCTTTGCAGATTGACAGGCGAGCACTGGGCTGATTTATGCGCGCGGCCCAGGAATGTGGCAAAGTGTAAAAAGTGTTTACACAAACGAACGGCGACACCCAAGCCCGAGAGCCAAGAGCGAAAACAGCCTGAGGCTCTGCAGCATTGATAATACACGGGAAATAAATGTGGCTTGTCTTTGAGATAGTAAATACATTTATATAAATTTAAAACAAACAAATATCTTAGTAGATAGAAATGATGTTAATTTTTCTGTAATTAAGCAATTTAAACAATGTTAATATTTTAGTTTCCTAGATTTTTTTAACAACACTCTTACTCTTTGTACCATTTTTCTTAAGGTGCATCTCAAATCCTAGCTTGGAGCTCCTCCGGCGCAGCAGCTAGTCACGCATATGCAGCGACAACTAATTCAATTTCCACTTGCCAGAAGGAGGCGGCTGTTTAGCCGAGTGTGCACGCCTAATTGGTAATGCGATCGGCTTTATTGAGGCGCTGGAGGCGGTGGAGTCGAGGCCGAAGCCAGCCTGAATCTGCGGCTAGGCCCGTTGCAGTCACAGGCTATCGCTGTCGCTCAGCGCAAATCCCATTACGTGCGATCCGTTTCGAGCCATAAACATGTAACAGCTCCAGCTCCAGCTGCAGCAGCGAAGCGATCCCAGATCACCGGTCGGTCGCCTGGCCAGAGTTTCCTGGCTTCCAGCGGCGCAACTTGTCGCTCGAACTTAATTGCCTCGCTTGCGCTTATGACTTTCGTGGGCAATGCATCCTCATCCACATCCACATCCTCATCTGCTGTCTGCAGCAGCATTAGAAAGTAACTTCAGCCGGCGAAAACCTATAGCTATCAACATCTTGGAGCTCGCATCGTCTTCGTCTTTGCCTTTGCCGAGTAGTTGCTGGCGCTATTTTCGACACCGCCATAAATTTTCCAACTGCCCTGCAATGCACTTGGTTCCAAAAATTAGAAATAGTCTGAATGCACTGCGAGAATTGAGAGTTATAAAGTATTTAACAAAATAGAAACATTTTCCTTAGACGCAAGGCTTTGTTGCTCTTTATTATAAATATAGTCACAAGCTAGCAAAACACTGAAGGAGCCATTTTCAACCCCATAAACCATATATATTCTTGATCAGCATTAAAAGGCAAATCATTCTAGCTATCTCGGGAAGAAAAAAAAAATTTCACAAATTTTTCTAAATTTGATAAGGGGTTACATCATTAAAATTTTCAAAAGTGGCAACAAGTTTAATTTTTTAAAACTTCAAATTTAGAATGCACATTTGTTAACCTATTAAAAACTAAGAAAGAAAAGCATTCCAAATTGAAATTGATGCTTTTTTGGCTAATTTATGAACGATTTTTGATTGGATAGTATGATCTTATGGCACCTGCAAGGGTATTCTAATTTCGGCTTGCCATAGTAAGTTTTGTTTTTTGTTCTTTGTTAGTTTTAAATATTCTTAATATTATATTTTAATTGTAATAAACCGCACTATTTATATAAAATATTTTTATCCGTGTGGCTAATTTACTGAACTGGCAAGTTGAAAGTCCATTTTCCATTTCCCATTTTCCATTTCGTACGGGTTTCAATTAAAACAAAAGGCAAAAAGGCAAAAAAAAAAAGCCAGCAAGCATGGCCTGGCAATTTGGCCACGACCTCGTGCTGCTCCCGCCAGAGTTCAGGCCCAGAGCGGCTAATTCCGCAACGCGGCACCGACCGCCCCGATGGCAGCACCGATAGCGAGAGAAAAAACACCAACGGGCAACAACAGCAACGACGATGGCTTAGGCCAGCAGAAGCAGCCAACTCTGGCCGTGAGATAATCAAATGTTGGCCAAAAAGGATTGCACACACACTCTTACCTCGCCCGGCTTATTGTTCTGAGAAATTGTTATTAATTGAGTTGTAGCCTGGCCTGCACCTGGCCCAGCTTTCTCCTCCTGGTCTTTGGCTTTGCCGGCGGCCCGGTGGGTGGCCCCGACTCCGCACTCATTTGCCCGATTTAATTTGGTTTGGCCATCAATAAGCTGTGCTCGGAGCCGGAGCCATCTCATTTGCATGCCCGAAATTTATGCTCATCAATTAGCTGATTAATTTATTTGGCGTGGAAGCTCAAAACGCTTGTCTAATTAGATAAATGCGCTACATTAATGTCGCCTTCTGACATTTATAAAGCGTGATTCCTCGGTGATTTTGGCTCTTCCTTCTCCCGCTTCGGAGATGGCTTTTAGGGGGCTGAGCTAATCAATTAATGGCTGCTAAGGGGGCTTAAATGGCTAGGAGGATTAGCTCCTAATGGCTTGGCATTCTAATCGAATTTATCATTTAAATTGTGATTTCTTTTTTATTGGAAAAGAATACACTAAGGAAAATATATTACCGATGATGTTTTTTTTATTTTATATTATTTCCCTGTATTTCTTTTTTATTGGTTAAAAAATAAACAAATATAAATAAACAAACATATATTACTGATGTTCTTTTTTATTTTATATGGAACGTACCTTGTTTTTCATGCTGCTTTAGCCTTAGACTTTCTCTCTGACGATTCCCAGGTCTATTAGCCAATCCAACTCCCCGCCTAAATTAGTTTATAATGTTGCTTATAAATGCCACTTGTCGGCCACGACACGGATGTGGCTCTGGATCTTGATCCAGTCGCCAGTTGCAGCGTGTTTCTCAACGGCAATCTTCCTCCGCCAGTGTCCGCCGGTGGCAGGAAAATATTTTAATTAAAACACAAACTAAACGTTTACTGCTAGCGATGTTATCCATAGCATTTCATACAAATAACAACGACACAAGACTAGCTACCAGGCGAAGGCTCCTCGCTGGTGCTGCTGCTGCTGCTGCGTGCAGCAAATACGGCAAACTTTGCATGTAACAGCCTCAACATGTGTCGCACAGCGCCTATTTGAATATATATCAAATCAGTTTCAGATAATTTTCTATAACAGCTCTCGTCGTCGGACGGAACATTTGTACGAGTTCGCTGCCTGAGTCTTTCGTTTCGCGGCTCCTTCTTCCGCGGCCGCTGCTGCGACTGCGAGTGCATATTTTACGCGGCGCATTGTTGTTGTCGGGATTGGGATTGGAATTGGGACTGGACTCGGATTGGGGATTTGAAATTAAGTTGTTTTGCATAAAAGCGCCATAAAAAGGCGCAGCAGCAGGGGCAGCCGGCAGCAATTGTGATTAGAACGACACGACAGGCACGACATGGGACATTTGAGACGCGTCTGTTGCTCCTGCTCCTGCTGCTCCTGGTAGCTCCTTACATATATGGCCAGCCAGCAATTGTCGGTCGCAAAATTGGCGGCTCAACACGAGCGACGTATGTCATCAAATGGCACTGCCATTAGCGGAGATCCTCCTCCTCCGGCCAGTGGTAGGCAAATGCTAGGAGCCGACCCTCGAAGCAGCTACGACTATTATCAATTTAAGTTGGCTAATTGGTTTCAAATTTATGGACCTGTATTTGATATTTATGTCGTCTACCAGAGAGGCCTCTGTGCTCTGTGTGTGCCCCGCAATTTCGCCTGTCTGCCTGCCCAGAGACCTCTACTCTGGTCCGACTCCGACTCCGATCCGGGCCGATCCGATCCGCGGCTCTCGCTCTGCCTTGGCATGCTGCAAACAACGTAATTGGCTTTCAATTTGCAGCAAATTGTTGCAACAGCCACGACAGCGCGCCGCAAAGAGCAACGGCAACAGAGAAACATATTTAGATTATAGACGGATAAAGTTTATGTACATTCTGTTCTCGCCGTGGCCACTTTTGAGCTCGAGGACCGGCCTCTGCTTCTGCTTTTGCTCCAGCTCCAGCTTCGGCTTCCCCGTCCTCGTCCACCGACCACCATAATTCCAATGAGTTATATGCCCATCATGTGCGCTCCTTGGCCCTTCAAAGTCGAAAACGTATCGCGCGTTAATTAAAAAAACAGCAACAACCACCGAAACATCAGCGTAGAGGTTGGCAGCCAAAGAAATAAAATAAAAAACAAGAAAATAATGCAGAAAAAAAGCGCCAAAAATGCCGCTAAAGTTTCGCTCGGAAAAGGGCGGCTACCCATGGTCTCAGGCCGGGGTTAGCACTGTTCAATAACTAAATAAAACACTTGGACCGCCATGCACTCGGAGAATAAATATTAATTAATTTAAATTAACTAAGAAATGTGGAAAATAAATGTAAAAAAAAAATTTAAGTAGAAATGAAGTGGAAGTTCTTGGCTGTGTATTTGGTTCGGAGCGACTCGAAGTAAGTAAGTAAGTATCTTATAGATATATATATAAATCTTACATTTTAACTTAATCCCTTAATATCCCAACAAAATAACTCTGTTTTTTTTCCAGTGCTTTTACGAATATAAGAGAACAAGAGGCCGCGCACAATCAAGCGAAAATTCCTGGCATTTTCTGCTTCATTAACAACACACACTCATATATGTAGCCACAGAGAACTTGGCCATTTCGTTTTGTTTCGAGCCGAGTTTAACCCGCTGACGAAATTTACGCACGTTGGGGTATCCGCTGCTGCTCCTGCACCTCCTCCCCCTCCTCCACATTGGGCCTTGATGATCCGCTGGAGCCGAGGCTGGAGCTTAGTTCGATTCGACCGGCTCTTTTTTGGTATTTTAATTAGAAACCGAACAACGCAAAATGCATTGCTCGTCGATTTCGCTTTCTTTCCTCCTCCGTCGGCCTTCTGATCTGCTTCGATTCCGATTCGCTGGTGCGTCCTCCGGTCTTGCATTTGGTTTTCACATTCAATTAGCGCATATTTCAAATGCGATCCCAGGTCCGGGCATATTTCTCTTTGGTCCGAATGACAGGAAATGCTGTCGATCGAAGACAAAAGTCCTACAACGGTCCCGAGCAACGTTATGCCAAAGGAATCTCTCTTGGGGGTTGTTAAAAATATAAAATAAGAGCTAAATGTATTTAAAATTCTATTTTTGAAGTCAATTTAAATGTATCTTACATTTATTATATTAATTTATTTTTCTAAAATTTCCTCAAACATACTTACTTTTCCCAAACTCAAATTCCTAATTCCAGAAGAAATAATCATATATTCATTTATCTTTTACTATCTTTATTGATATCCGCTTTATTGCTGCTAGATCAAAGTTAAAATAATAAATAAATATTACTAAACACACACACACGCGTACGTACATATATAATACAATACAAAATCCGGTGCTTTAACTTAGCTACCTAAACCTATAAGCTACTTAGATCGGTCGTAAGCCCTAGATTATTGCGTACGATTGCAAACAACTTTTAAAGTCTAGTGCGTTGCTAAATGCTTAGGCCTAGGATTCTATCTATAGACAAAATACGATAACGGTAACTGCTAATTTACAGTATTTACAGCTTAAGCTTATAGTTAATATTATTGTTAATTGTTTAGAGCGCGCCTAGGTTGAGAACTATGTACAGCTTTCTATTTATTGTATTTCTTTTTTAATGTTTTCATTTAATATGTGTAAGAGGAAATTAAATGCGCGTCTGGGTTACACTAAATATCACACTGTGTAGGATGTTGCTTAGCGAAGAGAAGAGTTCGGAATTAAACTAGCTAAAACTTAAGTCATTAAAACAAAAATTAAGGGACTCCACACAGGTGCTGATGAAGGGCTTCGATTTTAAATTAAATAAATACTTTCTTTGCAACGGGTTTAATAAAATAAAATAGGAAAAACAAAGTCATACACAAGAGTTGATCAGTTAATATTGAGTCGAGGATTATTGAAAAATTCAAATTACCCAAATCGGTGATATTTTCTAGCAACCAGTGTGAAGCCGCCTTATATCTAAATCCGATTTATACTTTAACATAACGCTACTAATGCACTTGGAAATCGCGCCCGTGCTGTGGCAATTGGAACTTTGAGCTGTGGCTGTGGGCGGCTGCTTGGTTGCTTGATTGCCTGCTGGATTGATTGATTGCTTGCCTGATTGGTAGGTGAGATCACGGCTAAACCATCACAGTGGTGGCCAGGACATCGGCGCCCACCTCGTCACCCGCCGTGGGCGGCAGGGACTTGCAGTTGATGGAACGCTTGCCAAAGTCCTTGCGCGGACTGTCCAGCGAGCCCACCGTGTTCTTCCGCATGTCCGAGTTCTGGGTCTTGTGCAGCAGGATCTGGGAGCTGCGCTTGTGCACCGCTGCCTGCTTCAAGCTCGCGCTGGAGTCTAGTTCCCGCTCGAAGTCGCAGGGTGGGAACAGCGGCTGGGAGCGATGCAGGGCAGAGCCACTGGCTGCCGAGGCGGCCAGCTCGGGCGAGGGATTCAGGCTCAGCTCCATGCCGGTGGCTGCTCTCAAGGAGCTGGTGCTGCCTTTCAGAGGATTCGTGTACCGGCGCAGGTTCTCCTCGTTCTGCAGGTTATTGGATTTCTCCTCCTCGTGCCGTAGGGCGTCCAAGGAGGGCGTCAGGTTCATGCCCGAGCTGCTGCGATACGCCAGCCGCTGCTTCCAGTAGAGGCTGATGAACACCGAGAAACCCACCAGGACAATGAACACGCCGCACAGGACTCCGATCAGCAGGCTGTGCCGCGACCCATCCGTCACGCTGGCCGTCTCCAGCTTCACCTCCACAATGGAGGTCAGAGCCGCCAGCTGGAGCTGCTGCATCTCGAGCTCCTTGCGCCGCTGGATACCGTTCAGCTGCCGGGAGCTGAGCAGTTCGCCCAAGAGTCGCACCGCCACCGGCAACTGGGGGTCATTCAGTCTGCTAGAGGACTGCAACATGAGAGAGGAGATCATCAGGTTAAGGGGGTTATTAAAGGTAACTATTTAAAAATTTAATTATTATCAAAATTAAGCTTTTTAAATTAGTAAAAATGCCTTAAAACTCACCACAGTCAGTTCAACGGTGTCATTAGTGCCCGTCTTGAGATCGCACAGCACCATGAGCATTCCCTGCTGTTCCTGCTCCTGACCCCCGGTACTTCCCGGCTCCTTGACCAACTGGGCGGCCAGCAAGACGCGCACCAGCGAGCACAGACCCTCCACAGAGGCACCTCTGCCCACGCGCTCCAGAGCCAAGAGGATGGTGAGCCGGGCACAGTTCTCGTTGACCACCGCCTGGTTGGGCCAGCAGCTGGCTTTGGCCGGCAGACTGGGCGGAGCCACGCGACGCGATGGCTCCAGAGCACGGCAATCCCCGCGCAGGGTGCAAGGCGGCGAGAGGCAGGTCTCGCTCAGCGCCGGGACACACACCTCGTGTTGCTTGCAGACGCCGCCGCCGCCGCCGGAGAGATTCGACGACTTGGACAGGGGATCCAGCAGCTTGTAGCAGTTGGGCAGTCCGCACCAGAGATTCGTGCACTTGGAGGTGCCATTCTCACAGACACAGGCATTGCAGTGCTCGTCGTCGTCCCTTCGGCCGGTCAAGGCGATGTCCAGCCAGTTCTGGCTCTGATTAAGAGCTGTGTAAGGGGAGATGGTGTTGCTGACGTTCAAGCAGGCTGACTTGGGATCGGATAGCACTATAAATGGGGGTAAAGGGGTATTTTAGGATTTGTCATTAAGGGACTTAAAGGTCAATTTAAAGGTAAATAATAAATGTTTAATATAAATTTTAATCACTTACATATCTCACATCGCACTCCATGACGTCCTGGTGGACAGATGCAGCTATAGCCTCCAATTCCATCGATGCAGGTGGCTCCGCCCTGACAGGGCTGGGGCGAGCACTCATTGACATTGATGCGGCAGTCCGGACCGGAGAATCCCTGGGCGCACAC
The DNA here is from genome assembly GCA_018905715.1 of Drosophila lini. Classification (NCBI taxonomy): domain Eukaryota; kingdom Metazoa; phylum Arthropoda; class Insecta; order Diptera; family Drosophilidae; genus Drosophila; species Drosophila lini. The sequence continues at coordinate 46,717 of JAEIIL010017364.1, forward strand.
GCAGCGAAACCAGCCGGCGCCCGACTCACAGGTGCCGCCATTGTGGCACGGCTGCCCGCGGCACTGGTCAATGGCCTCGGCGCAGAAGAGGCCCGTCCAGCCGGGAGTACAGCGGCAGTGGGGCTGCAAGGCCTTGTCCGGGGCCCCAGGCATGCAGGTTCCGCCATTCTGGCACTGGCCGGCATAGCAGCCGGTGGCGCGCTCCGAGCAGCGCTTACCTGGGGAAAAATTAAAGAAAAGACACACAAAAATTATATTTATTGCCGAAATCAAGTTAAGCCCACACTTAAGACAAATATTTGGCTTTTAAAACGTTTAAAACCGCCAGGGTAATATTTTTCTTTGCCAAAAAAAACGAAAGACTTAGGCAACGAACTAGCTGGGAGTGTGGGATTTTTTTGTGTTATTATTATTTGTTTATTTGTAGGGGAGCCGTGACCGCTGCTGGCCCGGCTTGAACTAATTGAAAAGTAAAAGTGTGCTGACATAGATCGATGTGGTATCTCCGTATCGCCTCTATGTATCTCTACGAAGCTGTATCTAACGTAAACCCCGGCCGAATCTGTGACAAAAAAGCGAAACGCGTGAAATATGCAAATCGCAAATTAAAAACAAACATAAATCATGGCAAAAGGTTCGGCTTAGCCCCCCTCGAAGCTGCCACATGTGGCAAATACGTTCGCCGATATTTCTCTGCTTTTTTTATGTCTGTGAGCTTGTGAGTTTTTTGTGGCTCAGCCGCGCATTCGCTTCAATTTGAGGCCGTAATGACTGCCGACTTTCAATGTTCAAATAAATGCGACCGACCCGATCGTTATTTCTGTGCGCTCGACGAGTACCAGCATGTGAGAGCGTAGCGCTGCTCTTAACGTGGCCAACACACACGGCTCTTGGCCGTCTCGCGCCCATTTAAAGCCCCCCAAGCGTTGATAATGCGCCCCGTCAGCCAGCTTACAGCAGGTTTTTGTGGATGCCCTTGCCAAGGAGTTGTGGCCACTCTTTGGCGGGGTTTGAAATTTGTTTTAAAGGAAGTGGGAAAACTATTGAAATTTTATATATAAATTCCATGAGGTGTTTTCTTGATTCTCTTCTTGCAAAGAGAAAAATAAAATAGAGAAAAATATAGGGTATTGATCCATCGACTTTGCACATTTTTTCTGTTGCCTGCACTTGTTGCAATGCTCTTTTCTGACGTTCACTTTGGCGGCTGCTTAAAGCGCACCCCAGACCCAGACTTAACTCTACTTGGCTCGGCTCAGTTCGTCTCAGTCGAGCTGGGACTCATCTCATGCCAACCCAAGTCATCCGACTCACCTGTCCAGCCCGACATGCACTCGCATGTAAAGTCGCCGTCGCCGTCAAGGCAAATTCCCCCGTTTCGACAAGGATTCGGCGAGCATTCGTTGAGATCTGCGGAAAGTTAATGAGTTTGCTGAGTCGGTCAGGGGAGGATCCGGCAGTCGACGGTCGGGAGTCGGGACTACTCACTGTGCTCGCAGAAGGTGCCAGTGTGGCCCACATGGCACTTGCAGAAGGTGCCCGCGTCGCCCGTCTCGCAGCTGCCTTGCCCGCTGCAGGGCAAAGCGCTCGGCGTTGTCATCGTGCTGGTCACGGAGGGGGAGGAGGCGGAACTCGAAGTGGAAGTCGTGGCTGAGGACGCTGGCCCGGTTGCCGCCAAAGTGACATTCGCGAAGCAGCCCTCTGTTTGGGGGGAGACATGATTAGGCTTATTATTGTAGGATTACACTGGGAAAAACAATTATATACTAAAGTCTAAACCTATTTCTTGAAGTAAAAAAGAAACTGTCCCTTAGGCTCCCAGTGTAGGCTAAAGGAATCTTTCAGACGACAAAAAGCTGCCATTGATGAGCCTAATGACGTCTTCATTGGCCCGAGATCGGTTCCCAGGACTACTTGGAGGTCTTGGCTATGAACTTACCATTGCAGGGGGGCTGGGAGCAGAGCGGACGCTGCTGCTCGCACAGCTTGCCGGCGCGATCAGGCGGGCAATAGCAGTAGAAGCTACCGGGCGTGTTGTGGCAACTGCCCTGGATGCAGGGCGACGAGGCGCAGTGATTCTTGGCCTCCTCGCACAAAGATCCCGAGTATCCCAGCGGGCAGATGCAGTTAAACTTGCCCACCATGTCCTGGCACTCGCCCCCGTTGCGGCAGGGCGAGGTGGCGCACTCGTCGATGTCCGTCTCGCAGTCGCGGCCCGTATAGCCGGGGGCACAGGCGCACTTGTAGTCGTTGACCAGGTCAATGCAGCTGGCTCCGTTGCGGCACTGGCCCACGCAGTCGTCCAGGTTCTCGGCGCAGGTAGGTCCGCCCCAGCCCTCCAGGCAGACGCAGGCAAAGGAGCCCGGCTGGTTGCGGCATTCCCGGGCATTGATGCAGGGTCCGATAGCCGATGCCGAGGACTCCACGGCGCGGGTTAGCGCCGCCAGGAGCTCGGAACTGCTTAGATTTCCGCCAATAATAGCACTGGCCGTGGTGGTCAGCAGGGAGTTGGGCGGCAGTCCTGGAGCATGCGGAGCCTCGCACTCGTTGAAGTCCTCCTCGCAGACGCCGCCGCGCCACTCCGGCGGACACTCGCAGCGAAAGCCCCCGATTAAGTCCACGCAAGTGCCACCATGCTCGCAGGGACCGCCGGCGCACTCGTCGATGTCTGGGGAAGAGAGGAGCAGGAAATTCAAGCAGATTGTTAAGTGCCATCCGCGGATAAATATAAACACTGGGCGAAAATTCTATAGAGAATATGGGGAGTGTTTTGCTTTTAATTTAATATCTAAATTAAATAGGATAAAAAAGGTATTATAAGTTTAACAGATATGGAAAAATGTAAGAAAAGTTTGTGAATTTTTAAAACCAAGCTTAAAAAATCTACCGCTAAATTCAGTGACTTTCCCATTCAATTTTTTTTTTAATTTTTAATATAATAACGTTTTCCTAAATAAGCCATTTCTCCCCATTTATTTAATATCGATTAAGAACTTTATTTCCCCCAGTGAATGTGTTGACTTTAACTGTTGGCTGAGCTCTCAAGCAGCTCGGGCAGGTGGCTCTTCGCCAAGTCATTGACCTAGCTGGCGGATCGGTGGTTGTGTTGTGGTGGCTTCAGTCTGTAGTCTTTGGGCTGCGTGCCTGGCTTATCGCTCGCCTGAGATCTGCGAGGAGTCTCCGCTTCCTTCTCGCGGCTTGTCTCCCGTTTCCTCATCTCTCGGGCAGCACGCAACTCATTTGTTTGCTTTTTGCCAAAAAGGAAGCTGATAAGGACTTGCACCCCGCCAATATGCAGCTCTGACCCTTTGCTTGGCCCATTAGCCGTCAATAAGGGTCAGATTATATCGCAGAAAGGCAGGAAATTTTAGGGAGACTTAAAGCTTAATTAAGCCGTTGGGGATTCAATTATTTTCAGGAGAAATCTTTAATTTAAATTTTATAATTGAAAATAAAAGCATTTTATCATCTTTTTTGTAAACCTTAGCTTGCTTATTATACCCTTGCAGGGTATTATAATTTCAGTCAGAAGTTTGCAACGCAGTAAAGG
>JAEIIL010017374.1:0-21286 GCA_018905715.1 Drosophila lini
AAATATTCAAAAAGACTGTTAATTGGATTTTATTTAGAATAACATGTTTTACGAAATATTATGTTTCATGTGCTGTTAAAGATCTGCAATTCGTAATAAAAAATTGCTTAAATTTAATATTAGCACTTGTGTTTTATTGGCTGTACCATAAAAAACGTTGATTGAAATTGGCTATTACATCATCCCTAAATCTAGTAAAACGCACCGAACCCAAAATAAACATATTCAATATCAATATCCCCTCAACTTGTTTGTTGTTCTTTTTTTTGCGAAATCTTTTGCAAATGTCAGCATTAGTTAGCAGAGAACTTGTCAGCCGAAAGAGAACAACCTGCTTAGAATTATTTTTCTTGAAAGAACCAGAAGAAAGAGAAATGGGCTGAGCAAGGGAATGTTTTGAGAGAGGTCTAGAGAGGGCTTTTAATGGTCAGGCGCCGACAACGACGACGACGGCATTAGCATTAACCTACCCCACGTTTGGGGCCAACAACAACGGCAATAAAGTGTTTAATGGTCAAAACGGCGATCAAAGCAGGCGCTCGTTCTCTCTCTCCTTCTCTGTCTACCCTGCTATCCCGCTCTGTCTGCGTCGATCTCTTTGATTTCCCCCCCGTCTCCTCCTTTTTATTGTCTGTCTCCGTTGTGGCGCCTAGAACTTTCCATCAAAAAAGACAGTGACAAAAACAAGGGGGCCAAAGAGAATGTGAAAGAATTAAGTCAAAAAATATATTCTTTTGAAATATTTCCTAAAATGTATGCTTTCGTTCTATTGCTATTTTCCATAACTGATTTTGCATTAATTCGTTTATGTTATCCTTCCTTAAACTTTCATAATTTTTCCCCAAACCAATTTTTAAAATCAACAATTTAATGTTGCTTATTGGGGCATTCCCCGAAAATAAGAGTTCAACCTGCACTGTTTATTTGTTGTTATTGTTGTTACTGCATTTGCTGCTGTTTTTAAGTTTCCTCAACTGCGAACACCCCCCTCCCCACGATTGCTATTATTGTTGTTGCAGCTGCTTTTGTTGTTTACGCATTCAGAGCAGAATATGTGCGAGTGTGTGTGTCCGTTGTGTGCGTGTTTGCATGTCTGTATTATTATTTTGTTAAAGCAAATAAAATAAAACAGACAAGAGAATGAACTCGCTCGCTCGCTAGCTCTTCCTCTCTCTCCCACTCTCCACGTGTGTGTGTGCCTGTATGTGTGCAACTGAAAAATGTAAACAAACTGATTATCATCCAATCCAATGAATAAATAACACACAACACAAACTACGCGTCGTCGTCGTCGCTGTTTCTACTCCTTTGGCACGAAATGCGCTCCCCCTCTGTACCTCTCCGTGTTTCTCCTTCTCCTTCTACCTTTTCTCTTCGGCCGCCCTCTTTCTTCTCCAACCCCTTGCCGCACCTATCTCCTTGTCCCCCCATTCACAATTGTCGCGGGCTCCCTCTGTCCAAATCTACAGTGGAACTTGCCAAACACAACTCGTTGTTTGGATTTATAAATTAGAATTAAATATTTGATGATAATAGCCACATCATATAAAAATCAATGATCTTAAAAGTTTAAAAATATATCTAAACTTATTTATCTTTCAGATTTCAAGATTTACGAACTCCATTGTATCCATCTGCTGCGCACGCAAATGTTTTTGAAGTACGATGGCGATATTTTCGCAAAAGCAAAAGCGCATACACCGCAGCGGCGGCGGCGGCGACAGCAACAACAACAACAACAACTTACACCAAATACGGCAAGTAACTGCTACACTAACATTAATGAAACTGCCATGAAAACCGCAAGCGCAAGCGCCGCACACAAAAGCCCCAAATACCCCTCTCGCAATCCGCCACCTTCGCCGCTGCCCCTCCCTACTCTCTAAAATAGGGGGGGATTTACACTGGTCATGGGGAGTCGTAAAATTAACAGTGGAACAAATGGCAATTGAAAATGCATTGCGGTAAGCGCCGGGGAATGTCTGATTGAGACTGCATGAGTGTCACTTGGCAGGTGGCAATGCCAGAGGTGCCAAAACTATCATTGGTTACCTGGTTGATCTTCTTATTATTATACAAGGTACTGTTATTTAAAAAATGATAAAAAAAATAATTTCAGCACGATTTAGTTTTTTTTTATTATATAGCGTTTAATGAAGTTCTTATTTTATATTAGATTATTTGCGTAGCTTATGTTTACAATTTTATGTATGTATTTTATTTTTTATTTAAAAATATATAAATTCCTAAAAATGTTATTAACATAAATAAATACGGTAGCCTAATCCGAAAACTACTTCAAAAAATTTTTGTTATCTTCATCTCAAGCTCAAATTTAACTTTCCACTATTTTCAGCTCCCTTTAATTAACTATTCCTTTTTCATTTTAACTTGCTTATATCCTTGGAAACCATCTCCACCCTATTGAACTTTCCGTATGCTTGCCCAGAAATTCAAAAATGCTTGCATAAGTTTTAGCAAACTCCTTTTGGAGCAAACGTCCGCCCCAAAAAATCCCCACGATTTTCCAGCCCACCACCCCGAAAAAACCCTATCATCGCTATCATCATTATCATCATAGCAAAAAAAAAAAATCAAGGGGAGGAGAAGGAAAAACCATACCCTGCGCGCTTGGCTCTAAACAACTTTGCAATGAATGAGTAAACAAAAACAAACGCCGACTTCGCTGCCGGCTTCGCTGTTGCAGTTTTGCTGCTTATTTGCCTTGCACTTTTCATTCCGCCCACCGCAGGGGATGGGTGGAAAAGGGGAGGAAAAAATGGTAGGGTTATAGGCAGTGCAAGGAGAAAACAAAACAAAACAACGCGCATTACAGCAACAACAAACATGCCTGATACTCCGCTACTGTTGCTGCGCTCCAGCAGCAGCAGCAACAATACGAAACACAAACAAGTGAAAATTTGCACTTACAGAAAACGATTTTTACAAGAATAAGACAATTTTTTTGGGAAATTAATTTTTGAAAATTCCCTTAAAAATTCCTTTATGTAAGCTTCGAAAAAGTTTCGGCAAGTTTTTTTTTATTTTTTTAATTTTCTTAAACTTTTTTTCAGGTGTTTAAGTTTGCGTGGGATATGAACAGAAGGCGGTGGGTGGGTTGCGGATGGGTCGCAGTGCGTGAGTCTATCTAGCTTAGCCACAACATTGCGGGACAACAAACCGAAACAACAACAACAGCAACAACATTGTTTTCTTCTTATTGTTTTTGTTGGTTTCTTGTTGTTCACTTGTCTTGAGGAAAATACTGCAGAAGCAAAACAATTGCAAAATATGAACAAAAATACATAACAATAAGGGGGCGTTGGGCTGTTAGTGGGCTGGTGGCTTTAGGTGGCTTGGCAATAACGGGGGTGGAGAGGGTGGTAAATCCGTTGGTGGGCGGCTTCTAAAAAGAGGGCGTGGGCGTCGTTGTTGGTGCCTGCACACGCAAATAATAATGACGCAAAAACAGAAAAAAAAAAAATAATAATACAACACGAGACTAAAGCCAAAACAAAACAAAACATAAAATAAAAGAAAAGAAAAACTGGGAAATGAAATAAAAAAAATTAAAAGGGGAAAAGAAGGCAGCTGTCTGGTCAGAACCGATTTTATCTTGTCTAAACCAAGCAGAAAATCCTTAGCATTCAAATCAATGATTAAATTGAGTTAAATAATAACTGAAATTTTAAAGTATATTTTAACGAGAAATTTTCGACGTAACAGACAGGTTTAATTTACACTTTTAAAACTAATTGCAAAAAATATACTATTGAAAAATCAAAAATAAGAAATATTTCTTGAGATTACTTGCATAGTAATTCTATTTAGCTTAAAGCCTTGAAAATTCAACAACTTTTCACCTTAACGTAATCGGAAATAAATCGATTGGTAATTAAGGTATCAGAGTATTAGTCATTTGATAAGTAAATCAATTTATAAGTGATAATAAAGGTAAATAGTCGATTAAAACTCAATAAATATAAATTACTCATCGATGAAGCATTCTCTAATCGCACAAAATATAAATAAATATTAATTATATGTTTTAAGAAGATATTAATACTTAATTTCTTGATATTAGATTGCATTACAAACGAGATCCAAATTATATATTATGGTAAAAATTATTTTTATCGAATAGTAAAATAAAATAAAGTCTTTTAGTATAATTAATTTTAAGCAACTTTTAATAATTGCAAAATGCAATTAGTTATTCGTTTATAAAACGTCTCACTTTTTAAACTCTTTGTAAATTTCTTGTCAGAGCCCGTCCCTATTTGGATGGCCATGAATGTCAAAAAGCGTTATGGGAACCACAAAACTAGAAAGCAAAGGTGACATGACTTGGACAAACAAGTTGCATGCATTTAGCCGGGGCCACGCCCCCAAATACCACCCACTCCCACGCCGTTAGGTCGAAAAAACAACAAAAAAAAAAACCTCACAAAAAGTCCAGGCGCCAAGTTTTATATTCTCTTTTCCTTGGTAAAAATTTTCATTTGTTTTCCAGAAAAACAGCAGCAGCAAAAAGCGAACGAAAACAGGCTAGAAGAAGCAGCGCACCACAGCAGCAACAACTACAACTCCTGGCATTTTGTTTTGATAAGTCTGACAAACAACAGAGCGCCAAGTAAAAACAAAAGCTTCCAACGAAGAACGAATCACGCCCGGACAAGGACGGTCCCCCAGCCGGAGCCGCAGCAAAGCATAAGAGGGGAAAGAATTCACTGGGTGGTAACCACAAAACAAAAACGTCACTACAGCAACAATAAACACAAGGACCTAAAGTCTATAGCAAAGTTTCAAGACTCAAAAGCTACTAGTAGTTAGTAAAATTAATTATTTGTTAAAGAGAGACACCAGCACATGAAGGTAGATTCTAAATTGATTAAAGCAATTTTAGTTATGCATAAAATAAAAAGGAAACTAAAGTTTGCCTGGCCACTGGCTTAACAATTTTAAAGGAAAATGTTTTGAGAAATTAAATTAAATTATTTAGTACACCAATTTTTTTTTTTGTATTTGACACTTTATTATTTATCATTTATCAATATTGTAGTTAGAAAAAGTACCCAATCTAGATTGTTTCTTCTTGAATAATAACCAAATGTAGGCCCGAATAAAAAAACAAAAATCACTGTAGCAAGTGTAGCAAGCGTCGCTGCCGACGCCTCTGTCGACGTCGCAGTCGCCAACACATTTCGCCGTGCAAAACAAACATTTCATCATACAGAGCGGCATAAACAACAAAAGAAACAACAACAAGCAACAATAACACACACCAATGGAAAGAAGAAGGCGAAGCAGAAGAAGAGCGGCGACGAAATGTCAGGGGCCCCCAATACTAACCTCCTCTCCCTCCCACCCGTACACTTTGCTTGCCTGGCGCGACAACGCAAATAAAAACAACAAAAATACCAACAACGCACGGAGACAGACAGTGCGCGGGAAAGAGAGCGAGTGAGAGAGGGGGATTGTGGGAGGGGGAGCTGGGGCCAATGCCTCACACACACACCACTGCGCATTTCTAAGAAAAATTTATGCGTAAAATTTTAATTCTGTTTTGATCGTCAACAACAAAAAAGCACACAAGCAAGCGCACACGAATGCCAGATAGAAAGAGAGGGGCTGTTGGAGAGAGTGTGAGTGTGGTGGAGCTTTTGGCGCTCCGGTGCAAAAACAGCAAGTCACTTGCGCACATGTTTGTCTGCGATTTCTCTTGCTCTCTTAGGCTCCAGTTCTCTTCGACGCAGGCGCTCTCTCTCCCACCTCTCTGATTTCACAGTTAATTCGAGAAGTTGTTTTGATTGAAATTAACACTAGAAACGTTTTTTTCCTCACTTGTCTGTCAAAAATTTGGATTGATAAGAGGCGAAATAAATTCAATCAAAATAAAGAGGAAATTTTGGTTGCCAAGCAAAAAAAAAAATGCCAAGCGCACGTGTTACAGGGTATTTTCTTAGAATTAGATTTAATCTTAAACAAAAACGAATTAAACATTTTTCTGTAGAATCCGACCATTTTTGCTTGAATTTTAAATAAATAAGTTGTATTTATGCAGTGAATATTTATAAATAAGCTTTAAAATGATTGGAATTCCCTGTTAATCGCTCGTTTATTGACCCCCTAGGGTTAAGGCTATGTTTTAATTCTGGTTAATTTTTCATCATTTCCCGAAATGGACTTTGATTTTGCAACCAATTGATAAGGGTTTTTACTCAATAATAAAAATATTTTATTAATGATTCGTTGTTATATGGCTAACAAGATAACTTTTTGTAATCGATTCTGGTTAATTTAATGACTTTTTGATTAAGTTAATACCCCTTTATATAATTTTTTTAAATATACATAAATGTAGAATTTATAGGTAAATCCACTTCCAATTAAAGATAATAAAAACAAAACATACACAAGGTACACTGTCTTCGATTTCCCTTTAAATTTTCCCTTATATTTATATTAAAATCCCATAAACATTACTCACCGTTCCGAAATATTTCATCTCTTTGGTCTTGATGCGTCTATGCTGCATGGCGGGCTGTGATCCGGATCCACCTCCGCCACCCACACTTGGTGCTCCTCCGTTGCCCGCCGCCGCAATGGTACCACTCTCGTAGGCCGCTGCTGCCACAGCAGCTGCTGCGAGGCCGTTTAACCCATTATGAGCAGCAGCCGCTGCCGACGAGGACACAGGGTTGGGCACCAGATTACTGCCACCGGAGGTGTTAACACCTGAGACACCACCGCCACTGGCACTGAGACTTCCGCCGCCTGCTTCCATGAAATCGAATCGCTTGAAGGCATACCATTTGGACGGATTGGGCTGGATGCCCTGATAGATCTTCACGAACATCTTGTGCTTCTCCCGCCGATATTGGGTCAGGAGCACGTTCATCTTCCGCTCGACCTCCGCCTTGCTGCAGCCAAAGCGCTCGGCGATCTCCGACCAGGCCCGGAATCGACATAGCTTATCCTTGTACTTGGGATCGGCGCGATTCCATAGTTCTGTGTGGCAGCGATACTGCTCGATCAGTTCCAGGGCATCGTCGTTTGTCCACTCCATGATCTTGGGCGATGTGTCACCACCGCCGCCGCCACCGCCCGCTGGGATGCTTCCGGCTCCAGCACCGCCGGGCAATGGAATCAGCAGCTGCTGCTGCTGCTGCTGTTGCTGTGACTGTTGCTGTTGCTGCTGGGAGTGGTGCTGCTGCAGGGGCTGCAACGGCTGGTGGTGGCTTAAGTAAGGATGATGATGATGATGATGATGATGGTGCGCAGTGGGATGTTGGTGGGCGGCTGCTGCTGCGGCGGCTACAACGCTGGCCGGATTGAAGTTCATTTGTGGGTGCTGCTGCCTCCTAAACACTATTATAGCTTTTTATAGCCTTTACTTATTATAATCTAGGCGCTTCTGAAGAATCTTTCAGGGAATGTCACGCGAAATGCACTCAATCAACATCGTCTTCTTGGGTCCTGTCGACTGGGTCTCATTCTCATTCATTGAGCACTGCGTGTACTACTTTTCATTTACTGTAAAAAATAAGAAAAAATTAAGGAATAAGTAACAAGTTTAAAATAAATAATTTATTTCTAAATAATTATTAATATAAAGAATTAAACAATTTTAATGAAGGAGATATTCCTGCAAGAATGCCAAATCATGTGGGATGAACGCCTTAGGATTTTTAAATTTTCTACATTTATTTTGTTGCGAAAAAATTAATTTTCTGATTGTCTGCGGTTTTTTAACCGACCTTAAATACCTTATTTTAATCAATTTTGTAAAATATGAATCAAACTTTCCATTGAGGGGAAATGTAATAATGTGAATACAATATAAAATCTAGGAAAACAAGTTTGACTTCATTTAATTCCCGGGGTATTTTATCGTTCTGTTTACTCAGTCGCAGGGTTTTTTCCCGCTTGCCAAACAATCCATAGCCTCGTCGTGTGATAAAGTGACTCATTCACAACACACTCATTCACTCATTCACCACTCGAAACAGAGAAACATTTTCAACGAACTCTGTTTGCGGCCAAATACGTGCGGCTGCAATCGGGTTGATCGCTCGCCATTGGTCATTATTTTATTTTTCTCTGTTAACTTATTTGTGCGCGCCGAGGTGTTAATCAGAAATGGGAAATTTTCAAGCCAACAACTAAGCATGGCCAAAAACCCCAGCGGCTGAAACCGATCATCAAACTACTTGGCAAAAGGCAGGTGGAGGGGGGGCGGCAACTGAAATAGGCCTCTGCTGTCCGGTGGCAGTTGTCGGACTTGTTAATTGCTGGGATTTTTATTTGATTTGACATCTAATTGATAAACTGAAAGTCTATTGCGAAATTTCGAATGACATTTTATGTAAACGTTTAGCAGGAATTTGCTGTACGGAAGCGAAACTAAACTAAATAATTAGGCATTCTAACATTTGAGTTGGAGTCTTGGCAATTGATTCGCAAATTAAACCAGCTAATATTTATTAGTTTTAAATGTTTACTAACGAAAGGTTACAAAGCTAGCAAAGCTTATATTCTTTAGAGCATTTAGACAATATCTAATCTATCCTTCACCTAATTTCACAATGAATGAAAGCTAGGCACCACCTTATTCTCCTTATATAGCTTTGTTTAATAAAATCCGCTTCCTACAAACAAAATAAAAAATTAACGCCAACCTCAAGCTTATCTGGGTATATTAGACTATCACTGTACGTCTCCAAGGGTAGATTACACATAAAGTTTTATCTGAACCATGATGTGACGCAAAATTATGAAATACACGAAAGTTTGCCGTGACGTAGCTATATCTTTTTAAATGTCATCCAATAACTACTTAAGGAAAAACCCGAAACCGATATATTGCGTTGTTTTCAAACGATCTAACGATCCTACGCCATTATTATGAACTTTAAATGATCGACATTTGTAATCTCGACAAACAGTAAAAGCAATCGACACAAGCTATTTTCCATTCAGCGATTCCCTGTTATAAATCCATAGCAAATTTTTTTGTATAATCAGTTACAGAACACGTCATCGTCTGCCTAGGTCAGTGGCACTAAATAGACATTATATAGGCAGTATACAGTGGCAGTTCTAGAAGGGTTTTTCATTATTCAAGCACGTTTTTATGAAATATAACCCATATCTACATATGTATCTATAGTAAACTACACAAAACAACATACAGATTCAATTTTTTTTCTCAAATAAACCCGATCATGACTTTAATATTATTTTTAGATACTTTATAAAAGTTACATTTCCACCCCGGAAAATGTTTAGACCCCCCGCGTATAAATTGTGGCAATGCCACTGATAATAAAAGTCTACATTTTTCGTTGGAACAAAGTCCCGCAGTGGATGATAAAGCAGATTCTGATCGGAATTAGCATTTTGACGTGCAACTTTTGTTTAGCTAAAATGTCGCAATTTGTGCGAGCGGAGAAAATTCTGCCAAGAAAAGGCGTAAGTATGTAGTGGTATGTGTGCGTGTAAATGTCACAAGTCAACAGAAAACAGAAGCAAAAGGCAACAACAAACGATAACAAAGATGGCAACAAGGCAACTTGCTCGCGCCTCGTCATTCACAATAGACGGAAGTGTATTTCGTACACACACACACACTGGCACACATAATCTACACCAGGGACACGTGCGCTTTCACTCGCACCAATACCAACGTACATAGGAGCCCCGTACTATGCGGCATCTCGCTTTTACATCAATCTTTGTCGAACGTAGATTTTTTCGCTTCCTGGTCTCTCGGGCGTCGAGCGCAATTTGCTTTACGTTTTAGCACTTGTCGTACGTATTTACGCTAAACAAAGGCGGTCAAGATATTAGCACTAAATAACTAAGCACACGTACTAGATACGATTGTTGGGATGAATCAATGCGTACAAAAGATTTCCTTAGCAAAGTCTAGTCTAAAGTCTAAATAACCAGTCAAGAAAAAGAAAATACACAGAGGAGGTTTGGCGACCGTGAAGGATTTTGAGGATCGCTGTGACACTGACTTTAGGCCTTTTTAAAATTATTTACAAGTGTTTTGGAATTTCTAAACCTAATAAACGTATCGTAATTGTAAACTGCTTAAGAGATTTGAATTCCTAAAGCTATTAATTTGATCGCAACTGTACCCTAGTACAAGTACATAAGTATGTAATTATGTACATGAAATGCCTTTGTATTTTAGCACAGAATTTAGCACACATAATTTCATGAAATAAATTGTTTAGTAATCGTTTTTTTTTTCTCGCGACAAAGTTCGAGAAATATTTCTTTTTTGCGCAGATTGCGACGCTGCGCAAACAGCTGGATGATTCATAACGGTAAACTCACGGCGCACACACACACACGGATATGAAAGTTGGAAAGAGAGAGGCAGAGCAATAGATAAGAAGAGAGGGGGAAAAAACTTAATTTGTTTTTAGTTCAGTTTTGCGTGTGGCTTTCTTGTTTTATTTTGCCTTGTGTTTTTTTTAGTGTTTAGTTGTTTGCTTTTGTTGTTTGCGCCACACTCTGCGTCAATTTTTAGACGCGACACATTTTGGTCTATTTTTAGAACTTGTTTTTTACGCCACGCTGCCTTTTTACGCACTTTCGCGTACACACACACTAGCTTTTGGGTGTTTTTCCAATTATTTTCCGTTATTGCTTGGAAATTGGGATTTTTTAAACATTCGTTTTTACGTTTTTTGGCTACGTTTTTGGTTTTCCCATGCATTTTGTCTGTTCGGCCTCGTTGTATTTTTAAGTAGCACAGTTTTGGGGGATTTCCTTGGAAGTCTGCGGTTTTTTATTTGCCTTTTCTTATTATTTCTTTTTTTGTGTTTACTGATTGCGTTTATAGATTTTGTTGGTCTCTTGTTTTTCGCTAAAAATTCATTTGCATGTCCCGGGAGCTTTGATTTGTTGTTTTGATTCCCGGGAAAGGTGAGTTGGAATTTTTATCAGGAACTTCGAAATGTCACCGTATTTTTTTATTGTCTTGTAATGTGAATCACGGGAAATTACTTAGATAGCTGTTTTTATAGGAAGTTTATTTTTAAATTGGTTTGTGTGTTTCAGGAACTTTAATGTGTCTTGGCCCTTTCAACGTTTTATTTCTAATTGGATTGTTTCAGCTTTACATTTAGCATTTAATTTTAATTATGATTTTCAAACCGTTTTGTCACACGTTTTATTGTAAAAAATATTACAGTGTTTTGATAAACATTTTAAATTCACAGTCTCAGCGTTTATATTGCCCGATTTATTTTACAAACTTCTTTCATCAGACTTCCAACCATTTTGAATTCGTTTAAAAACGCTGCCAAAATAAAACGGTCTGAATCAGAAAACGTTGAATTTGCATAAAATCCATGTTATCCACAATTTAGTTTGTTTTCGCCTTTTGTCATTTTTGAATGAAGAAGAAGACGAAGAAGGCGGAGAGGCCGAAACAAATTAAACAACGCAAAAAGTAAACAACATCCAAAAACGAAATTGAGCACAGAAACTTAAAAATACATTTCAAGGCGCGCGGCGGGCATAAAATAAAAAACAATTTACAATCGCTCACACACAACACACACACACACACACATGCTATAACGCGTATTGAAATAATTTGTAAAAAGCACTTTTTTGTGAAATATTTGTTTGTTTGCGCAGTGGTTCTGTTTATGCGTGGTTTTTGAAAACCACTATTTGTGAAATATTTGTTTGCTTGGCTTTAAGTTATTGCTTTGAAAATTGGTTTATTTCACAACTAATAATATTTTTGTTTTCGTATGTAATTCTTTGGGGTTTACACGGGAGTGTTTCAAAACATTTCTTTTGGTTCGGTTTAAGATATTAATATTTTTTAGCAATTTTATCCTTTTATAAAAAACGTTGTATTATTTCATAAAGACCATTTATAAATAATTTTTGTTTAGGAATTTTGTCATTGTTTAAAATTTTGTGTTTTAAAAATATGACTACTGCTTGTAAGTTTATGTTTATCTCTTAGAAACGTCTACAATATTTCACTTTCATATTATTTATATTTATTCCTGCAGCACAGGATTCTTAATTTTTGGATTTTTTATTTTATACATTTTTTTTAAATTAATATTTGAAACCAGTTTTGTCCCTAAATTCACTTTCACCAATTATTTATTTAGCTGTACCACCTTCAAGGTTTATTATCCCTTTAAATGTTATATGTATTAATTTCGTACACATAATAGAATTGTAATTTTTCTGAGCACGTTAGGTATTTATTTTTACTTTCGTATTTTGTTAGAAAACACTTTTAATAAAAATTTTTATACACAGTTTGGTTTCAACTAAAAACTTAATTTGTTCCTGTTTTAAGTGGTTTTTGATTCTGTTAAGTTTTCGTAGATTTCAGATATAATCCTGCTTCTGATATTCGCAGTTCCGTTATTTGTTTAACAAACAATGAGGAAGAGAGAGAAATAGGATGTGGCCAAAACAAACATCGCCTGTCCCGCTCACTCTCTAGTAAACACACACACAAACTATTTACCGCTATTTCGGAGGCGCTGTTGCGCTTTTACACTGCTCCGTATTCCGTATTCCGTTACGCGCGCAATTGGTACTATAGCTTCACCGTTATTCGTACTACCGTTCGCAAGCACCGTCTGCTAGCGTCTGCGTCTGTTTCCCGACAAACACTGACAAACCTATTGGCATCGATTTGTAAACGCACCGACTGCGACTGAGGCAGCACCGCGTCGCACTGTGGGTCGTAGACCCCAAAAGTGGCGATCAAATCAGGTGAGCGTATCTTGTATGGAGATTTCTTCTTGTTAGACGTGGTTTATGTATAAATTTCTATTGCGACTTGCATTTGTTTGCTGCTCTTATTTATTTAAATTGAATCTATTTGTTTGACACACAAATTTATTATTTTAATCATTTCTAGATAAGTTAATTCTTTAATTTTCTTCAAAGACACAGAAAATGTATGCAACGTTGATAAACATTTGTTAGGTTAAAGAAAAATAATAATAATCACAATTTCATTCACCACTTTTAGGATGCAATACCCCACTGTGCCTTAGTTTTGGCGTCGACAGTGTCGCTGGCAGTGACGCTGGCAGAGGCGCAGGCAGCGCATTGAAATGAGCACAACACACAGCGGCGGCGGCGGCAGAAGCAGAGTAAACAGTTGTTTCGTGGAAAAACAAAACGAACATCGTAATGAAGTTCTCTTTGGCCTGTTGTGAAATTCTACGGTGCTTTGTCATGCTTAAAGCAACAACAAAGGAGCCCGCTAGGCGGGGGGCGTGGGGTGCATTGCCAGGGAAGCGAACGGGAGGCGGGAGAGTTGGTGAGATTGAGAGAGAGAGTGCGCGCCAAAAACAAAAAAACAAAAGCAGACGTACAGTTGTGGTCAAAACCGTAGCACCAGGATTCGAGATGTTTCTCAGCATTGACCGCTAAGAGTAAGTACTTATTCATTACTAAATAGTAGGGATGTTCCAATTGAACAGACATATAAACCGGCATTTTTCAGTAGATGACAAACAAGACCCATTAAATAGCAATCAGATTTCTTCAAAATTCCCTGATTTCTTTTTTTCTTCTATTTTTGTGGCATCTTTGGCGACCTCTGCTGTATGAAGGCTGACTGCGATGCCGGCGTCGACAGCGCAGTTGTTTTGATAAAGAGAAAAGGAAACACGGCAGCAACAACAAAAAACGGGTGGTGAATCGTTGGAGAAGGGGGATGTAGAGAAGGAGTGACAGAGAGGGGGGACCGCTTCTTGGGCCGCACACACACACCAACACACACGAGCAGCCGAGTCAAACAAACAAATAAAATGTGAAGCAGAAATGGCAAAAAATTAAACAAACAAGTAGACAGGAGCGGTTCAGCGCAAAAACTGAGTTGAACGAACGGAGGTCGACACAAAAGGCGAAAAAAGAAACGTCAAAAAACCAAAATAATAATCAAAAGCGGCTTCGCGCCAAAAACGAAACCGAAACGTTATTTGTACTACGTCGTAGTAAAATTCCTAAGGCAAAAACAAAAAATAAAATAACCTGAAATGCTTTTACTCTGATATGGAAGAAAGGTTCATTCACGGCGGACAAATAAAATAAAGTCAAGAATGTGACAATGTGCAATTCTTAATTAATTATTATTATATTTTTTGGTAAAGATTGTTTTTAGACCGTATTTTGCAAAAATTCGTTATCTTTCAAATCTTTGATGAAAAAATCATCACGGAATTGTTTAAATCTCGAATATTTTATATTATGGTTATATATTTAGTTATTGAGGTACATGAATACATACATATGTATGTATGTACATACATACAAAAGAAATTCAGAGATATATCTTTTCTCCACTTGTCTCAAAGTTCAAAATATTTCCTGCTTTTCTATATCGTTGCTTTCCTTCTGTTTCTGTTTCGGTTTCTATTTATTTTTGTTTAGTTTTGTTTGCTCGTTAGCCAAGTGGGGGCGGAACAGTAGGGGCAGGTGCTCTGCTCTCGCTTTCTCGCTCTCACTCGCAGTCGCTTAGTCTTCCTCCCCCCGCACTCGTACTCCTGTCGACTGCGGCTGCTGCTTGTTGTTTGTTTGTTTTTCGTGGCGTGTTTTAGTGTTGTTTTTGTGCTTGGTGCGTAGTTTTTACGTTCGTCATCGTTTGCTTGGTATTTCCGTCTTCTGCCGGCGTCGCTGCCTACGCTCTGCTGCCGCGCTGCCCAAATGGTTTGCCTTGAGTTGTATTTGTAGTTGTATTTCTAGTTGTATTTGTATTTTGTTTTTTTCTTTGCCTTGCAGGCGGATTGTAGTTGTGCACGGCAAACAACAACTCTTTGAAATATTAGTAATATTAGAAATTATGTTTTATGTTTTATTATTTTACAATCCTGAATGCCGAATTAAAATTTTGGGAGATCGCCTCGATCAATGGCCGACCGCGGTCCAAATTTGTTAATAACGATTTTTAGTAGTTGTAATTTGCAAATAAAATTCAACTAAACGTATCAATTATTTTGTTTTATTGGCACTTTAAAGAGCCTAAGTAAAAATAAATTGCTTTATTTTTTTTTGTTTTTCTATTTGTCAGTCCTTTCTTGGCTCTCTCTGTGCTTTTGTTTTTGGCTGCTGCCTTTCTCTCTGCCGCTGTTCTGCCGAAGTCACTGCTTCTGCCGCAGCCTCTGTCAAAGTGCAATGCGTTTTTGGTGGCAACGTGGGCGTACTTTTTGCCTTTGTTTTTATTCTTGATGTTTTTCTCTCGTGCGCAAGTTCTCTGTTCACGTGCGAACTGTTTCCTCTTTTCCTCCTCCACCCCTTTTTTCTTTCATTTGCTAAGCCATTGTCTTGCCTTCTCTGTTGCGCTTTCTGTATTAGTTTTGCGTTCTTGGGCGAATTTTGTTGTTCCGTTACTTCTTGGCGCGCACTGTGGAATGCAAGGAGCGGATCGCGGATATAAAGATGAAGGAATATAAATATAGGAAAGCTTGCTCTAAATAAAAAATTATAAATTCAGTTATGAGTGACATTCTAAAGGTTATTTCTTAAATTGATAATCATCATCGCTGCATGTTTTTCTAGAACATGAAAAACATATTTAAAAACAGTTAAATGTTTAATATAAACTACGTTTTCAATCTAATCAGAAATTAGTCACTAGCCTGGATGAGCTCCAGAAAAATTTTAAATATCATCCTAGAATTTTCGTAACACACAATAATGATGGCGTGTCGTTCCACCCACCGTTGATTAACTTTATTTGGTCAATCAATGCGTAATGTGTGCCATTATTTAATCTCCCTGACTGTGTATACACGAAATAAAATGCAAACTCATCATTTGGTGGGCACATTTTAATCGATGCGACCCACTGTGAAGGCCGCATGAGAAATGCTAATTAGTACAAATTCGTTTGTCACAATTTGACAGAGAGCGAGACTCTTTTCTTTTTTGCGAGTAATCAAATAAGAAAGTTCGACAGGGCTCAGGGTGTGGGTATTAGTATCTGGTGGTTGGGGGATGGGGTGCTAGTGGGGGTGGCTCGGCCGCTGCCGCTACATCTGCCGACGTCGGCGGCGGCGCCGCAAACAAACACTTGTTTGCACAGGAGAACACAGAGAGCGACAGGCAATGTAATCTCTTTCGAAGAGAGGGTAAGAAAACAAGAGAGAGAGCAAGCGCACAGGCGGATTTTATTCGTGTACACTCGCAAGAATTGGATTACATTTTAGTCTTAAGCAATTAATCATATTCACGTTGCTGTAACAAATTACTTACATGTACACAATTTTTAAATTTTACTTATGGCTTAAATGAAATAAGCAATTTAATATAATATGAACATTTAATACCATATTTTTTCTCAGTATACTTGACTTTGTGAGTGAATTCACAACTAGGAAGCAATTTCACTTGTTTACAATGTTTGTGCGTATGACGGGACTGCGAAAAGAGAAAGAGAGCAGTCGAATTATGTATGTCCCTGAATACCAGAAATTAAGTCGTGTTGTGTCTTGACCCCCCTAAAACTCTTGGCTCTACAGCCTCGCCCCCACCCATGGCCCACTGTCGACGTAGACGTCGACGCCGGCAGCAGCGCGACTGAAGGTCATTATACATTTTGCATTTCAACGTCACCTGCTGTTCTCTTCTAATTCTTTATCTTAAGCAGTATCTTAATATTTTTTTTTTATAGGGTATTTCGGATTTGTATTGTATAATTATTTTTACAAATATAATATTATTATTTTTTAATTATTACTGTTGTTCAATCTTAGGCTCGAGGATGTTCGAACTGCTTTAAAATAGGCAATGCTTTTTAATAAATTGTTTTTTTTGTATAACTGTATTTTAAGGTATAAAGTGGATCGAATGATTTTGGGCATTGCATTAATTCTGACTTGCTTTTTTTGGGTTCTTTTATTGTTTTTTGTTGTTTTTGGACTTCTCTGTGGAATGGAATTGTGTAAACAGCGCCGGCAGAGACGTCGCCAGCGACAACAACAATACAAGGCAACGCAGGCAGAAGAGTAAACAAAATTATTTTCTTTTTGTTTTTCGCATTTCGCAGAGACAATGCAAGAAAGTTGGGAGCTAAGAAAAGTGGCGGGGTTAATGGGGGGGCTTGCAAAAGAAGCAGAGGAGGAAGAAGACGTTCAGGGGGGCTGTGGGATGGCGACGAAAGGGATTGGGGCAAAGGAACGGAAAGCAAAGTTAATGAAGATGAGCCTGATGAGTTTTGTTGCTCTTCTTGTTTTGTTTTCGGCCGCCTTTTGTTGTCGAGCTTCCATTGGAAAAAATATGCAAAACAGCAACAATAACAATAAGACACTAAAAACAAACAGCAACAAGAAATACATATGTAGTTACAGTTGCGGTAAAAAAATTAGTACCCAATGAGAGTATTTAATAGTAAGGACCTTGAAAATTGTTTAAAAATATAATAAAATACTAAACTATTCAAGATTTATTTTTATTATTATTATATTTTTTATCCATTTAAATTCCTATTATTCCTATTCCTATTGTTTGTACATAAATACGTTTGCATGCAAGGCAGCGAAATACGCAAATAGAAGCAATGAACTTAATTAGTTGTTGTTGTTACTCTGTTGCTGTCTCTTTTTTGTTGCTGCAGTATTGCTTTGGAGTGAGTGGGAGTCGGTGATGAAGGGGAAAAAGGGGCAGGGAAACAGACAGAGAATGAAGGAGTGCTGCGTTTGCGTAGCTCCAATAAATTGGGTTGTACAGGTGTTGAAAATTAAGTAACATTAAGATTTTAATAAAGAAGTTTATTAACCTTTATTTTAAAATTATAGAGTTTTTAATTAAAATTTAAATATTTAAGAACACAACATTTTAGTTGTAAAGTGATACTTTAATTTTTATCAGAACAATTACTTTATATTTTTTTTTGTGCTTAGTTAATAATTTTCGTTTATTACAACCAAAATATATTTCAATAAAATTGTTGCAAAAAGAGCATTTAAAATTCCCAAGTACTAATTCGGTGTCACGCTATATTGTAGATCGGACATTACAAATATTACTTTAGAGGTCTGAATCTTTTAAAATATAATTTCTTCCTTATTATTTACTATATATTTGTTATTGTTTATATAATATTAAATTATTGTTAAACTGTATGTTAATGTATTAGATTAAATTAAGCAAGCAAATAGAATCTGGGTTTTCAAATTAGTCCGAATGACTTTGTTTTGGCTTCTATTGCCGGCACCGCCAAGAAAATAAATCGCAAAGCTTGGCAAAACTTCAAGCGGAAGTAAACAAATTTTTCTTGCTTTTCCTCTCAGTTTTCTCTGTTTTTTCCAGCACACTTGATAAGCTTGCACCTAAGCGACGCCTGTGGAATGCAACAAATGCTAACAAACTAGATCGCAACTGTACCTCTCACCGAATATAATTATGATGAAATGTTTATTTTTTTACTGGCGTTGCTACCAAAAAAATTTTGCATTGTCTCAGTGCGGGTGGTATAGTTTTTATTTTATTTTTTTGTAGTTTTTATAATTTTCGGTTGAAATGTTTTCGCCGTGTTGACATTGTTTTGCCAAACGGAAAAAATACGCTTGTCGCATTTATTTACTAGCATTTTACTACGAACCCCAGCTGGTTGTTGTTGCAATTGTTTACTCTCGTTCTTCTGCTTATTTTAGTGTCGTTCTTGTTGTTTTTCTTGTTTAGCATTCGCATTCGAGCTAGCAACAATAACAAGATGCGACGACAGAAAAATAACAGAAACAACAGGGCACCTATGAGAGCTCCCGCTGCAGTTTTCGACACTAAAAATTAAATGTAAAAATTATTTTGTTATTAATTTATAAAAATATAAATTCCAATATATTTTATATTTAAGAGGATGTTAGAACCAGTTGGGAAGTAAAGGCACACTGTTAGTGCGAATTCGGCATAGTTTTTATGAAAATAAGAATCAAATCAGATATAAAACGCTTAAATCTAAGGATCTCAATGACTATATCATCATTATCATTACAATTAAAATATCCCAAATATTTAAAATTTGTTTATATCTGATAATTTGCTGTGCACTTGTTTCGCGTTGGTTGGATCTCCCTTTCGTTGATTTTTCGTGTGCATTCAGCAAAAATTGTTTTCGGCTGCTTCGGTTGTTGTTCTTTTTGCATCTATTTGGTTGTTTTGTTGTTTTTTTTATGCCCAGGTTGTTTTTTTTCTGCTTTTACCGCTGTAAATTTGCAAAAGTACAGCTGTTAACAATAACAATGACATATAAACACTCCCGCAGCGGGTAACAAAAATGCCAACGCAGCGCAGCTATGCGCAAAAACAGCATAAAACAAAAAATTCCAAAAATGGAAAACCAAAAAAGTCAAGCAGAAATCAAACAACAAGCGAATGCAAAAAAATTAATTAATTAAGCATTTTTTGTTTTATAGTTGACCGAACCATTGTCGGCAACACGTGAGTTTTTTGTGGGTGCTTTGAGGCACAAATATGTGTGCTTATGTTGTAGCCTCAGTTCTTGGCTTCACCTTTTGTATTTTATTGTTTTTTAACGGTTGTGTGTTGCCATAGTTGTTGCTTATCTGGAATATGTCGAATATTTCATTGCACTTTTTCATGGCTGTCGTAGCAGCCGAAATGCCTTGAAATGTAATTGAAAAGTGTACAAAACAAAGCTTAAGCTGGCTGGGTGTGTGGGTGTATGTAATATATCGGTATCAGTATCTTAAATATATAAAAATAGGCAAAGAAAGTCAAGAACATAACCTCTAGATTTTGTTTTCATTACATATGTAACCAAGATGATTTAAAGTTTAACTTAAATACGGGTGTATGCAGCCAACAATCTTAGCTGAGTCTTGTTTAAAGATCGCATTTTATTCAATAATTTATTTGTTGTATTTTTTTAATTATTGATAATATGGCCAACAACAAATACAACTAAGGCCCTAATATTTTGTTTTTAGGTTTGACAAACCTTTTCCTAATTATAACGTAATTATATGTAATAAAATGTTTCCCAATCTAACATCTGTACTATAATTACCTTATATTTTTTTTTTATTTTGTGATTGGCAGTTTTTTAGTTAATAGTTTTACTGGAAATGCTGGCGATTTAGGAATTTTAACTGTTAGCAAATGGGCAATAGAACTTTCAAACGTTGTTTGGAATTTTTTTTTGTATAATACAAAGTTTGATCTTTTAAATTTAACAATATATAAATTATAAAATATTTACGAATATATAATCGTCTTTATATATTCGGTTTTAAAATCCTTTATTATATATTCGATTTTATTTCGAAATATATTTTTTTATCTGGGAGCACCAAAACCATTTCAGATTTAACATCCTTCAAAATTTTGTTGAACAAAAATTCTACAAAATTTAAAATTTTACAAAAACAAAATAGATATTTATTAAAACCCTGCAGAAGTTAATAGGGGCTTAAAAAATGGATATCTTTAAGTATGCAATAAATTTTTTAGGTATTAATTTCTGTATGATAATCGTTTTTAGCCAAGTATCTATTTAAAGAAATTTTAAAATCCCAGTAATTTTTCTAGCCCATGGGTATACAAACTTTGGAATTAGGTATATTTTTCTTAAATATTTTCGGTTTATTTCTAATAATAGGTAAAAATGATGTAACAAAATAATTACAACATTTTCATAGAATTTGAGTGCAAATGGTTATACAGACTTCGGTGCAAAGGCAGTCAGAATGCGGCCGGATATAAAATGCAGGCAGAAGGGAAAGGGAATGCTCCTGGGGGCGTTGTGGGGTTAAAGGCAAACGAAGTCGACAAGGCCAGGAACAACAAAAAGAGACGACCCAACAACTGAATGAAATACAATAAAATTTTAAAACAAACAAATGCAAACACATAGACAGAGGCAAACATACACAAATATATACACACACAAACACACAACAAGGAGCCAATGCGAATGCGACTAATGAGCACTGAAACAACAACAAAGAAGCTGAACCAGAAGAAGAAGCAGTGGCTGTGTCGAGGGGGTGATGGGGGCTAGAACGAGGGGGTTGACTGACAGTCACCTAACCATGGTCCAATCCCCCCATTCCGCCCTACCGAAATAAACAAATAGAACTAAAACCAAGCAAGAAACAATCAAATTTAAGTAATAGAACTGCAAATACTTCGTTATCAATTTTTTGTTTCGTTTGCACTGCAAAGAAGATTTAATTTTGAAATATTTTAATAGTCAGTAAAAATACATTTTCTTTCTAATTTTTATTAAACGAAAGTAAACTAAAGATTTTCT
>JAEIIL010017376.1:0-27386 GCA_018905715.1 Drosophila lini
GGTTCCCTTAAAACTCTCACTTTAATCCAAAACATTATCAATTCTCCAATGACTTTTAACTACCAAAGCTATCCGGCAACTCCAAGCGAGCTCTGCTCAAAAGATTGTCTAGTCATAAGCCCCTAAGCATTTTGCAATCAATTTAGATTTGCATTAGCCACGCTGCAGTCCTAAGGCCGAGACTTAGAGCCAAAAATAAACCGAACCAGTTGGGGCAGCACCGAAAAGTCAAATGTGTAACAGTCTTTGTCGTTTGTCGGAGAGACCCGAAGAAAGTCGCAAGCTCAGGCTGGAGAGTGAAGACCGAAGATCGGAGATCGGAGACTGAGAGAGTTGAAATATTGTAATTGTCTTCAGCTGCCCGAGTGACTCTGACTTGTTTGTTTGTTATTGTTGCCTTAGCGTTGCTTGTTTTTTTTTTTTTTTGGCTTGATTAATAATTAATCGCACTCACACAGCCGAGCGTTTCACGAATACATGCAAATCTGCCGCTTGTTTTAATTACTCAACTTAAATGGCGCTTTGAACGACTTAAGCAACCTGATGCTGGGCTGCCGCGCTGGTGTGCGAGCGTGTGTGCGAGTGTGTGTGGCGATCGACTCTCACTAACACTGGCTCGAAACTAACTAACTAGCTCGCCACGGTTGTTACACTGGGAATAAAAGTATATGGTGACTGTCCTTGTTTTAGTTATACAAAAAATTGTTTCCTTTAAGAAATGTTCTTGGAGAATTTTATTTATTTTTGTGTTTAAGCTTTAGTTTTTAATGTTTTTCTAGCAAGATTTCTTAATGGATTAGTTAGGAATTGTATCCATATAACAATACAAATTAAATTTCCATTTACTTCTTGAATGAAAGTTATATGTAGTTTCTTAAGTAAAATATATTGTTGCAAAATAAAGGCTACAACAGAAAATTATTTATGGATTTTAGTGAACATTGACATCTCTACTTTCTTGGTTTCTTCACCTTTACAAACACTGGAAAGTCCCCAAGCTTCGTGTATGTAAAACCTCCTGTGAAATGGAAAGTACCAAATCATCATGAATAATACATCATTGAAATATATTTCTTTGAGTGTATAGCTGCTGTGGTTGTTGCTGAGCCCCACAGATGCGGCTGCTGCTGCTGCTGTTGCTGGTGTTGTTGCTGGTCGGCTCTGCCGGATCGCTTTTGCCTGCCTGTTTGCCTTGCCTCGGCCGCTTTGGACGCTCATTCAGTTTTTTGCGCTCAACGCTCGTTGTACGGAACCGAAAAAGCGTTCGTCGCTCCAGAGTGTCGCCAAATCGGAATCAGAAATTCGCTTATTACAGGCGATTGTGTATATTCTCTAATCACTTTTTTTCTGCTGTAATCGTTCGCGGTTTCTGCGGCTGCGAGACGACGACGACGACAATAACGAAACGAAATAAAGTCGCGTAAAATAAGAGTTACGGCGGCAGCAGCAGCAGCAGCTACAACGACATCATATCGCCTGAAGAACAGAAACAGAAACAGAAAAACAGCTCGCGAAGTTCTCTCGTTTCCGCGATTGCTCGTCAGCGATTTGATACCGATTCCGATGCGAATGAAATAAAATTCCATCGCATATCCATATCCACGGGTGTGCGTGGTATTCGCTGTGCTCGCAGTGTGTGTGTGCGTGCGTGTGTGCCTGTGTGTGAGTGGTGTTGTATCTGAAAGTGGTGCAGATAGATCCAAAGTCTCGGCTTGGCGACCACCATGTGAAGTGCCAGTGATTTCCATAGGCCAAATTGATACCCAAATCGGCGTAAAGAAATCTTGTAGATATAAATATATAGAGAGAGAGAGTATCCCGAATATCGAATAATGTATGCAGCGTTCGCGAACTGTCAGAATTGGTTGTTGTTGCAGTTGCAGCCAAAGGATTTGTGGATTTTGGAGCGTAACTGAGCGACGTGCAGCAGGTGCACCAGGTGAGCCTATAAAGCCGATGTATAAATAGAAATTCAATTCGAAATAACGCTCATACGCCATGGTGGCTGCGTGTCCAATGCGAGATCAATCGTCAATTAAGCGACAATCTGGCAGCACGGGCAAAGCGAAATAAAGCACAGCTGACCACGCCGAGAAAACTGGAACTTGTCGTGAACTGGGGAGAGATATTATATATTATGAATCATATACAAATGGGGCCTCAGGCGAACTGATATATGTATGGAGTTCAAAAAGGCAGTGCAATAATAATGAAGAAGTCTGTGAGTTATAGGAAATTTGAATTATGTATTGGGAAATATTGAGTATGAATTTGTTTAAGCAAGGGGTATACTCAGAATCTGTAAAGATTTATGGGATAAAAAAAAAATGAAATTTGTAACCAACTTATTTAGAGTCTAATACTTAAACAATTGGTTTTTCGTAGACTTCCCGAAACACTTATTCTTGATCATAGAACAAGGACTTCTGTTTTATAATTCTTTGTGGTATAATTTAATATGTAAATTTTCCTACAAATACACATATGTAAAGCAAATATTACTTTAGTATTTAAACCGGAAGCTCTTTAGCCATAGCAAATTATTTTTTAAACAGTTTTTATACATTTCACCTTGTCACTGGGCATAAGCAAAATTCTATCCCTTCTATCCTATACTTTATCACTGGCGACAAGTGACTATCGAGTGTCAAACTGAATATTCATGGGGCCAATAGCAATGGATGAACTAAATCTACGGCATTCCACACAAATCACAATTAGCGGCTGACACTGACATTGGCCGTGGTAAAAACCCTTTGACCATTGCCATAGAGTTGTTAATTTATGACGCCATTTGGCTAATTGAATAATTATATGTGACTGTGACTGGCTGGGCGTGGTTATACTTTGTCATGGATTTGACATCGATCACGATTGCATAAGCCGGCAAGATCGAGATCGAGATCGAGATGGGGACGGAGATGGAAACCGAGATCCCACACACGACTGAATATCGGAATCGGTATCAGAATCGAAATCGGAATCAGTATTCGTTGATTTGCCTTGCTAATCAATTGCCATTTTATTGGCTCTAAATCAGTGTTAAAGTTCACCCCACTAAGCTCAATTAGTTTATTAATTGCGCTGTTTATTTGCATATGTGAAGCGCAGAGTCGCAGATCGCACGTGAAACCTGTTGGCTAGGTGTGAAATTGATAGCATCGAAATGGGCAAGAGTGCAAAAATAAAATCGGATAACAAAACTAAGCAACCGCAGCAGCACTAGCAATATCGACAGCAATATCAACAACTACAGCACAGCAACAGCTGACGAAGAGACCATGAAGGTCTACCACTTTCGGAAATTCGACAAAAAATGAAATAAAAATCGTGAGCAAGCAATGAAGCAGCCAGCTTGGAGCTGGCTACCATCTACATCTCCACAGCATCTCCATCTCCATCTTGGCCTGGCAAATCACGTTGCTGATAACAACAACTAAGCAATGCGGCAATAATTTGCTGACCAGCCAAGTTAAGTGGCTACTGGTCATCAGCAGCAGCAGCAGCAGCAGAAACAAGTAACTGGCTTAGGCCAACATTTTTATCAAAAGTGGTGGCATTAGCCACCCTACACACCCCTGCCCCTTCTTCACGCATGCAAACGAAACTGGTCAGGAGCGCCTGCGAGTAGCAGCGTCTCCCAATAGTTTCACTTATTTTACACGCATTTCTTAACGATAAATAAATTCCACAAGCAGATGCGGCCAGCATCAGCATCGGCTCGCTAGTGCGGCAGCACGGCAACAACTTGGCCCGGTCAGCAACAACTTTTGCTATCACGTTTCCATGCAAACAACACAGCCACAAAAATATTTTCATCGGCATTCGCTTGTACTTGAATTGCTCCAAGAGGCTGCTGCTGGCGTGCTGCTGCGCTGCAGCGACAGGTGGCAACTGCAACAGCAACCAACTAATGCCGCAGACTCGATTCAGGTGTTTGGCTTGGACTTTGGCCCCTGTCTGCCTTTTGGCCAAGTCCGATGCTCGGTTCTCCATTCGCTAGCGCTAGATTTCCGCCTGATGTGGCGCCCCAAGGCAGTCGAGAATGATATCCGATAGTGCTCGATGGGTTTATGGGCTAAACAGAGTTACGCCTTGGCTTAAACCACGGGCGTTGCATAAGAAGTCGCTGGGTGTAATTTACGGAATTATATTAATTGGTAAAATCATTGGTTATGCATGGATATGTTATGAGGATTTTTTTTGTTTAAATTTAAAACCAAAATGAAAAGATTGAACTTTAACATGGAGGCTTGTAAATGCCGAACTTGGTTAAAGGGGGCCCAAAGACCAAGATATCATTCAATTTATAAGACTTTAAATAAGCAGACATCCACGATATCCAACGTCACCTGCTTAACTTATATGCTAAGCGAAGATGAATGAACTCGAATTCAAGGTGGCCCCACAAAGCGATTTGGCAAAGTCTTCTTCTGTCTGTCAAATCGAGAACTGATCAATTTTGCTTTTTATATTTTATTCTCTCTCGAAAATATATTGTATAAGGTCATCTTCTTTGGAACCCGGCCATACAGGTTTCGCCCAGAAGATGCTAAACGCTGTAGTTTCTCCGGATCCGACGAATGTCTTTTCTCTTGATTTCTAAGCGGGCAGGGCTAACGGGGCGTATACCTAATATGCGATGCGAACTTGAGTTACTTTTCCAATTCACTTTTCCCGCGCGGCCTTTCTCCCCACCAAACACTACATATCATATCAATTTCGCAGATATATTCATTATACAAATATGATTTATCACGTCTGACACTTGGGCCAAACCACTTGTCAAATGGGAAATAACACAGCGACAACGACACCACGCTGTGATTTTAGATAAATTCATAACTCAAGCCCGACTTGTCTTGCCTTCAAAGTTCAAATCACTTGGCACTCACACTCGGCTCGCTCACACTCACACAGGCTGGATCTCTCTGTATTTTATGCTAATTATTTATTTATTATTTATGCGTTATTTCAGCGCGCGTTTGCTTCGATAAGCCTCAAATGGAGAGACACCATTTACATTTACAGTTATGTCGGGGGCTGTTACTGTTTGTTTTCATTCTATATTTAATTTTTATTTGCGCTCTTGGCATTTTGGATTAAATCAGCTGTTGCCGCTGGCGCATTTCGATCTAACGAACTTGAAAACGATAACAACCCGCCGGCCGACAAATGTTTATTATTATTTTCGGTTGCCCCTGCCGTCACTCGGTTGTATTTCGTAGTATATTGAGAATAATCAGCGGGCTTAGAGTAGAATTTAATTTTAAGAGCCCAGGCCTTAACGGAATTTCGTAGTTACGCCGAACATATGTTTCGGATACCGATAACTGGGGCAGCAGGAAATTCCCAGAACTCTGATTGAATGGGACCGTTGTTTACTTAGTTCGTACGGGAATCCACAATGTTTCCACATAAAATAAAAGCAATGGATAAGAACTAAATAAAAGTTGTGCAAGTTTCTTATCCAGCAGGGCCATGTGTTAAATTCATTATTTGAAAGAAGGTTGTGGGATTGAAATTAAAATGATTTTTTATTCTTCAAAGGATTAGACTAGTGTCCAACATTTTTCAGTGTTTTGTTTACTAAGTTTAATTCAATTAAAACCCAATTAAGACATATTCTAAGCAATTATCACCATTTATAAGCCCAAGGAAATGAAGCCTTGGTCTATTCTCTGGCCTCAAGTCGCTTATTTGATTACAGAACTCGTTCTTGATATCAGTCCACTAGTATTTTCGTTCACTGTTTGTTTTGTTTGTTTGACAACATTATGATCATCATGATCGGCGGTGAGAGAGATAGTTATTATGGACGCTGGCTTCACAGTTAGCTGGATACGTCAGTTGAAACCACTTTCGGTTGGATTCGAAAAGCTTAAACTAGATTCGAAATCCAGATCTTTGCAACCATTCAATAACAAGATTTACATGTCTTGGTTGCCAACCACATAAATTCAAGGAAACCTCAGCAGGGAACAAAACTGCAGTGCAAACAAACCATAGAAATCTAAAGATAACGATTTGAAAGATCTTTATTTTCGTAATTATACAGGACATGGTTCCTTCTCAAGAAAATCTACATTTTTATGTGCCCCCCAAAGGAATTCCCCCATTTTGTTACTAAAATTAATAAAATTGTAATGGAAATGGGAGATTTGCGGTGAAGTCAACATCCTCCGGTCCATTCACACTCTTTACGGACAGCCTTTGCCCGTCGACTCCGGCTCTAAAATGCTCCATTTTAACTGATGCAAATCGCTTATCAAGACAAGAAAGTGCCAGCCATACACATACTTTTGTAAATTGATTTTTTACAGGGTGATAAAAGAAATAAATAACAACTGTGCAACTTCTGTATATTTGTAATATTAAATTACAAAATACGTTTATTTATTATATTTTTTAAAATTTGTGACACGATAGATAAGAACCTTGAACCCGTATTATTAATTAAAAACTTTAATTGTCTTGATAAATATTTAGGTATTATTAAATTAGTTGTTGAGATATCTAAATCTAATATTTACAAATATATATTCTTACACAATCGAACCCTTTTTTGGTCACCCTGTTTGGCGTCGTCTGAGTGGGACACGGCTCCCGGCGTCCAGGCATCCATTCCTGCTCCGCTCTGCTTCTGCGGCTATCACTTCACTTGACTTCACTTTTGAGCCGGCGGTAGCCTCGCCGTCTCCGCTGGACCGCCCCCTCGCAACCTCTTTGCCTCTGATAAGAGCCCCCCGCTCTGCCCGTCCCTGTTGCACCGCTTGGGCATCGCTGCAAAAGGTCTTCTTTGTTGTGCGTTGGAAAAGAAGAAAAAATCATAACAACAGCGGGAAGAGGAAGATCGGCGGGAGAAGAGGCCGATGAAAAACAGCACGAGGTTTGCTGAGGCGGCAACGGCGCTTGGTTGTAGCAATTTACAATAACAGCAGCCAAGACTACATTGAACAAAATACTAGCGCAATCTTAAAAAAAAATTAAAATAATAATAGTAAAATAGTTAATATTAAACAAGCAAATAATTTAAGGATAAATTGTTGTTTGATTGTCAAGCAATCGCATTTTAATTTTGATAAATGTTTACAAATTAAACCGAAGCAACAGCATAGTAATAGTATGTCTGTAGGAGATTTAATAGATTTAAAAAACGATTTTTGATTTTAAGGACAGAGTATTTAACTACTTCGTAATAAATTTATATATACCATAAATCGACATTAAGTTATTATTCGATTAATAAGAGTAATGGTTGTCTTCCTGATGTAAAAGTTTTCATCCTTATAAATTTGGATACCATTATTTCTTCTACTTAAAAAGGATCAGAATTGATCACTATATTCTCCCAGTGTACACACACTATGCATATCGTAAAAGCAACAAAAACAATAGCAACAGCGGCTAAAACAACAGGCCAAGCAACAACAATCAAAGTAACAACAAAAAGAAAAACAAAAACAAAAGCAACGAGCGTCATCGACGACAACAACGACGACGACGACGACGACTACTCCAGCAACTGGCAGTGAGACGTTGATTGCCACGGAATGCCGTCAAACAGGTTAAAAATGTAGGTAGAAATTCAATTAAAAATTGGTTATTTATTTATTTTAGCATGCACAGAGATCGACTCCACATACGTAAATATCAGCCAGATATAGCCATTGCCATAGACAACCTCCCAGCCTCCCCCTATTCATTTTTGCGGAGCAGCAATAGTAATTCGGTGAAGTAATTTAATTAAGCCTCATTCGTTATTTTGCGGCCTGACGCCGTGCCAGGAGAACTCAAACTCCCGACTGTCAATCAAGCGGCGTCAAGCGTGCTGCTCGATTTGAAAGTGAAAACCCCGAAAAGCCCAGCATGTGGCCAGGTGACTGCAGGGGACTCTCAAGCGGGCCAGTTAGGAGCAACTGCAGCTCAGGTGCAACCCGTTCCAAAGAAATTTGCAATAAAAACAAATGTGCCCGAGAATTAGCATGCGAATCAATCACATAAGAAATCAGGTGAATCGAAAAGCCGACGTGCTGATACCCTGCAGAGACACAAGCTAAGCACTTAAAAATGTATACAAATTAAGTGTATTAAATATAGAGGTTGGAATAAAAAGGGGATTCATTTAATTTCAATAACTTACTATATCATATTTCCATGATGCTCATTCCTTTCTTTAAAAATTAAAAAGGATTTTTTAAAAAATAATAAAACATTATCCTAAAACCCAAGACATATCTTCAGATTCCAAATTGCATCTTTGGAATGATCAAATTTCATAAATATTATTTCACTTACTACAAGCCAATCTTGACCCTGGTTGCTAATGTATCCAGCATCCAGTTAAAACCGATCCCATTTGCTTTTATTAATGCCAACCGCAGAAAGTTAATTTTAGCTGGGCTATTTATAAATTAGCAACCCACTAACGACCGATCGAGTCATGTGCGATCTGCCCATATATGATATACGTAAGTGCAGATATAGTTACGAGTCTGGAGCCCGTAACTGGTTGCAGATATTACGAGTGCGATCGCAACCCAGATCAGACGGGGAAACAGAATCAGAATCAGAGACCGAAAAAAATAAAATTAAATAAATGCGAGATGCGAGAATCATCTCAAATTTGCCTGATGGATCGTCTCGATTTGTGACTGTGACAGGCATGATTAAGATACTAATGCGTTCGATTTGCGGATCGCTTCTGCCACAGCTGGAAGCTGCCTGCCCTGCTCCCAGACGGATCTGTGCGAAAAACTTAAAATTCACACTCAAATTCACTTGAATTGTTTTTAGTGTCTCGAGAGAACTTTGCTTCCAGGAAGTGGCCACCACCAGGTGATCCCTTTTCGCATTCTCATTCTCCACCCCGTTTGATATATGATGGAAATGTTTCGCCTACGACCCAGCATGGAAAATCTGCGGTTGCCGAAGTGGAAGCTTTTTTCACCGCTAAAAATATTTGCCTGGGGATTTCCAGAGTTTCAATAGCCCATGAAAATTCGCCCAGATATGTGAAATAGAATAAAATTTCAATGAACTTGCATGACACGCATATTCGGCAGCAAAAGTCTTCCCACAGGCTGGTAAAAATTGTGAAATGATGGCGCCCCTCAGGTGGAATCCTGAGAATCATAGTTTCGCTGAAATATCGTTTTGTGTTTTCTGTGTCTGTGTGCCAAGAGATTGAGGCGATTGTTTGGAAAACCTTTATTCAAATAAATACTTCTGTTTGTAGAGAAAAATCCTAATAGTTAGGGGATTATTTAATAAATCAGGAAGAATAAAAACAGACAGATATTCCAAAAAATATTTCATACAGCTGATTATTAAGATGTTCAAAAACCTATTTTAAATATAACCTAGTTAGAAATTTTTCCATTTTAATATTCACCCACTCATACTCATGTTTATCCCTGCTATTTTGCCTAAAAATAAATGTAGTTTTGATGTTTCTGAATGGTTGTATAAATATAGAAGCAGTGTTTGCCGCAAATAAATTACCAACAAGTTATAGATCCTCGGCCAGCCATGGCGGACTTCCATCAAATTCATCTCCATCATTGGACAGGCATCTGTGGCTTTGATCCCTCCACACCCTTTCAATCTGTTTTATGGACCACCACACATATATTGCTATCAACAAATATGCGCAATAGTTGGCCCGGTCCAAGGCTCCTCCTCGCGGGTAAATGAACTGCGGCAGCTGTGTTGCCATGACCACCAAACTTAGGCCTACCGAGCGATTCGCCATGGAAATTTTCATGCAACTTTCGGCGTGTAAATAATTAAACCATAAAAGTCAATTGAAATTGAGAATGTTCCGATGGCAGAACAGGCCGGACCGCTTAGAGGGAGCTGGTCGAAAAAAAATCGCATTTATTTATGGCATTTATGGGGGGGCCTGGTGGGGGTGGTGGCGTTGGCCATAAAAACTTATGGATAGCCAAATTCACGGATAAATTAAAATAATTGAAATACTTTGAAAAGTTAATTGCGTTAGGCGAGGCAAGCTTGTTGATGCTAATGACCAAACATAAATTTCAGTGGGCCAAGAGCAGGTCGGCGGAGCATCTGGCGGGGCGGTCAGGGCGGTGGAGGAGCAGCTACATAGATACAGATACATCTTGTGGATGCTATTTCACCGGCCGGCAAGGCGCGCATATGTATGCAATATGTTTTTTCTCTTTCACTCGATTTTTAGCCTTTATTTTTTCGTTGGCCTCGAAATCACTCGCCTCATTTCCATGAACGCATTTTCATTGCGCGGCCACAAATCATAAATGTTTCGCGCTCCCGCCACAAAATATTTAGACAGATTTTGTTGCCAAAAGCCGTTTACAGGTGGTGGCTGCCGCGGTTGCCAGGGGCCGGGGAGCTCCGGGGGCTGTAAGCACTCTGCCGAGAATCAACTTTGCAGCATCATCATCCCAGCTGGGCGGCGTGGTCAAGGTTAAGCGGCTGCTCCAACTATGCACATCTGTATCTCTATATCTATATCTGTATGTGTATTTGTAGCTATGTTTGTATCCGGGAATATAGCTGGATCCATACACCGAAAAAGGAAATTTTAACCAGATTATTCGCCAGCAAAAATTAATTAGGGAATAATATGTAATTATTTTATTTACATTTTCAACTATCATAATTTTTTACATATTTATTAATTTAACCAATTTTAAGGCGTAATGTTTTATCCATTTGTTACTGTGTGCCGTATCTACTATGTCTGTATCTGTATCTGTGTCTGTTGGCTGGCGCTGCAGGACATCATCATCATCGGCAGGCGTGCGCTTCTTTTAACGATTTCAACAAAAATATTTCGCTTTCTGCGCTGCTCATTAATTCGTTTCGATTAAAAATTACTTTTATTCTCCTTCGCTCTCTCCTGTGATTTTTTTTTTTGTTAATTTTTTTTTTGCTGCTCATCTGCAGCTTGTTGTGCATAAAAATCACAGCAAGAGATCGCTCGGGGCGTCCCAGCAGCTCTGCCCCCGGCGAATGTATCTCACAGTCACCATCAGCATCTGAATTTGTATGGGATTTGGATTTGGATATGGATTTGGCATTTTGTCTAGCGGTGGAAAAACAAGTTGCCGTTGATGCGAGTGCCTCTGAAACTTTTATGGGCCGCACTTTTTTTTTGTTTTTGAGTTTTTGTTTGGCTTTTTCGGTTTTATTCTGGGGGCTTTTGTTTTGGTTTGTTTATGTTTAAAACGTACGCTATGTGCAATTGCTCTGGCAGCCCATTTGTTTATTATAAGGTCTCCGGCAGACTTCCCATGCGTGCCACTTGTTCTCACTTTGTGGCTTTGTTTAGTTTGGCTTTGGCTTTGGCAACTTAATATACAGAAATATACATATTCGTGTGCGAGTATATTCGCTTATGGCTGCACTCGCCTTATTTATTTGCCTTTGGCATATTTTTTATGCGCCCTGTTTCGCGGTCTCGCTCTCACGTAATCATTGCAAATATTTCGCACTGATTTGGGATCGGGATTCCGAAATTGTTTCTATTTTCCGACTCTTGTTGTGGCGGTTATTGCTGCCGCTGTTGCTGCTGTAGCGGCTGCTTTGTTTATTTGCCAGACGCTGCCGTCGACTGCGAGAGTGTGTGTATTAGCGGGAAATAATAATTGAAAGTGTATTTCTGGGAATAGAATTTCAACAATTTGTAAGTGTTTTAGCCAATTTTTAGCGAATGCAAAAATCAGGAAGAAATATCGCATGATGTTTTGCTTAGGAATTCGATTTCGGTTCGATAGAAGCTTGCTCGAGAAATTAATGGTTTGTTTTCGATTCGAGTTGCACTGATGAATGTGTGGCGGCAAGGTTCCCTAGAAATTGGATCAGTCAACGGAAGACCGTGGGCCGAAATTTAACTTAGACAACTTTAAAATTAATAGAGTAAATATACTCACAGATTTTGGCCGATGAAAGTGATGGTCGACCTTTGAGGCTATACGGAAATCGAATTTATTTTAAAGACTTCCGTGGGTGTCGGCCCATTTAGTAGCAATTCGTATTTCACTTTAAGTGTACTTGAATAAGAGAAATTAAAATAAAAAAAGGTAGTTAAGTATTTTGCCATTTAATTACTATATTTATTATATTATAATTTATAAATGCCCTACTTTTTGGGTCTTTTGTACGGCTCTCATCTATTGACTTACTGATTCTCTGCCTGACTTTCATTCTATAATGCCCAATGTGTGAGATATTGATATCTTCACTTTCATTATGCGATTCAATACTGTTCCCCGCCCCAAAAACAAACAGCGAAGCCCTAAAATGTATACCGTTAATCTCAATGAACTCACACCCGTCAAAAGAAAGCCAAATCCGAGCTTAGCCAAACAACTCGAACGCGGCCAAATGACTCGACAAATATCACGCATACGCCGCCGAGATCAATGGGCCTGCAATGCATTGCTTTCCACAAACACGCCCAGTCCGGGGAATATTAAAATCTCATTACCAATGCTAATTAAAGGAGGGAGTCGGAGTCGGAGCCGGAGTTGCCCAGCTCCGATCCGTCAAGTTCAAAATCACAATTTTTCTTAACGCATTTCCACGCGGAGAGCAGAGAGCGGATTGCCTCTGTGGATGCACGGGGCGAGCAATGTTTGTTATTTTCCAAGTGCCCACACGCTCTTACATAAATTATTAACAGCCGCGGGCAAATAAATAAACAAACATTGGACCAGCTACCGCGGCAGTCGCTGCTCTTCTTCGAATATATTCCGCTGCAACTCTGGATCGTCGATCATCGCCAACGCCAAAGCTGTCATCATTCGTACCTGACGCTGCTCATTGATCGAGCAAAGTCCGAGTCCAAATCTGAATCTGAATTAAAGTTCATGTCCCTGGCATTGCCAGAATTCGGGCAGTTCACAAGACAATTTTATCAATTTTATAATAATTTGTAACCTTTTATATCTAATGGAATTTTAATGAAATAGTGCAACTTTTTTTTTAGAATTTAAAATATATTTTGAGTGGGATCAATTTAGTTTTGTCAAAATAAACAATGATTTGGAGTTTGGTTCATTTCATCTTTAATAATCTTTTAATAAGATCTTTTGTAAGCTCTTAAATATTTAACTAATATGTAAAATCCGTTAATATATTATTTCCAGAAACCTTCTTTTTGTTTACAATGTAAAAACAATTAATATTTTTCTCTGTGCACTCATCTCTTCTTCCTTCTTTTTTTTTGACTGCTCGTGTGCATTACCGACTACTTAACAGCAAATCACTAAACATGTTTAAATATTTTAACTTGTTCGGTAGCCTGTTTGTCATTTGCCAGCAGCCACATTTGCCGAGCGGCAATATCTAAAAAAACGTCTCGCAGCGCGTCCCGTCCCAGAGGCCTTGACAAAAGAAATGAACTGTTTAAGAGTGCTGCAGGCCGATGGCTTCTCCGGCCAAGATCATCCCAGCGGAAAACTACAAAACCCAAATTGAAAAATCATCAACCTCGTCAGCTCTGAATCTGCTTTCTTGCTAGGCCCTGGTCAATATTTGACTAAGAAATTTTTCACATTACCAGCGATCGGGCGAGAGAATAGCAGACTGATCTCTTTGCTGTTTATTTCTCATTTTTGGGGTGAATGTGTTAGGGGAAAAACAGTAAATGAAAAATTGAAATAATACGTTTTTCTTAATACAAGTTTTTTAGATAAGTCTTAAAGCATTCATAATCATTAACCTTATCCTATGTATGTTTTTGGGTTCTCTAGCTTTGGTTTTCTTTGCTTGAAAATTATATTTCTTACTCCAAAGGGTATTTCCTAGTCGAATCCTTTCTCTCTAGGTGCTCCTTCCTCCTTGGACTGCAGCATGTTGAGTGAAATGTTAGCAGCGCTCGCACAGATACAGGGGCAACTGGTGGCATGTGGTGGTTGCCTAGGAATTGTTTACATAGCAGTGAAGCCCAGCCTCGAGATCTCAGCCCAGTCTCAGTCGCAGTCCCAGAGCCAGAGCCCAGTACCGATCCCGATCCCGATCCCGTTCCCTGTTGTTTGATGTCGGCCTCGTTAAGAGCCAACGAAGCCAACGAGTTGCAGAGTTTCGAGGCAGCATGTACCGCGTTGTTTGCTCATGAACAGTTGAGCGTTGTCGTTGCCGGCCGCTTACTTTGCATTAAGTTATTTTCATTTTCAATAGGCCGTGGCTAGGCTTCAGGAGTAGGAGATGGAGATGGAGATGGAGATGCCCTGAGTATGAGTTCGATTCCTGGCCATGGAATGGAGTGGAGTGTGGAGTGTTTTCCCTTCGACGGCGCTCTTGAGTGCTCTCCAAACTGTTGAACTTCACTTGTTTTCCCCAAGCTATTAAGCCACTTGATCGGGCATGTAGTATTTCCAGCCTACTCCTTGCCTTGCTCATTTTTGGCCTTCCAGGAATTATGCAAATCCAGTGTCGAACATTGCGTTCCTCCGTCCCAACGACTGAGTAGCGTGTGATTTATGCCCCTAAATCGCTCTAGCCGCTACTTCTGATTGCATAATTAATGAAGTTCGGCCCGGATGACAAGTAACAATTTTTTGGTGGGAAAATCTCGGCGTGCGAGCCCCAATCTATCCATCCAGCCATCCATCCACCTTTAAATTTCCAGCAACAAGATACAAATCTCACATTCGTCTTCAAAAACCCTTGTTTATTTTTGTTCCGCTAGATCTGTGCCCTCCCCCTCTCTCTCGCCGTCTATCGGCACAAAGTTGCAAAAATTGATTTGCCAAAAGTTTCCCGTCAGCTATCGCAATTATCGAGAATGCCCCAAAGAGGCCTCGCTACCTGTGCTTTTACCTGGACCCCCTCGGCCGCCATCGTTGGGGCCATAAATTAGCAATTAAATGAGCTAGTGCGAACAAAACACATTTTCTAACTAAATATTGAAACGCAATAAGTTCTCAAAATCTCTTGGGGGGAAATAAGAAGTGTGGAGACAGTGGTTCCGCAAATGTCTTTTGGTTAATTTTCCTGCAATACCCTCTGAAATAATAATGGTAACATATTGAAATTGATAATTTTTCAGCTTGCGCTTTAAATCAATATTAGTTTAAATGGTTTTTACTTGTGCAGTTCCTAGTAATTGTAATTAAAACTAGTATTTCACTAACGGTAAATATAACCCAAATGAATCATTATAATTATAGTACACTTAACGTACTGATAGTAATATGGGAAATTTACTTAGTTTATTTTTGAAATATACCTTTCGATTAAAATTCCTAATATAGAGGTAAATAT
This sequence comes from Drosophila lini, assembly GCA_018905715.1. Classification (NCBI taxonomy): domain Eukaryota; kingdom Metazoa; phylum Arthropoda; class Insecta; order Diptera; family Drosophilidae; genus Drosophila; species Drosophila lini. The sequence goes on from JAEIIL010017376.1 coordinate 15,259, forward strand.
AATATATAAATATATCAATTGAAAGAATCCTAAAGCTCAAAGTAAAGCTCAAAGTAAATTTTATACGCTTTGGTAATATCAAAAATATTTTAAACTTTATCAATAATTTTATAATTATTTATCTACATATATTATAAAATTGCATATAAATCTTTTAAGTGCTGCTCTTGAGTGTCTTTCACAACTAAATTTCCCTTGCAATTTTAAGTAGTTTTATTCCACTGTTTTGCACTTTCCTCGCTGTCTCTAATATAGCTCGATACCTCTATAAAATTAAGCTGAAAACTTGGCCCTCTCTCGCTGGAGATCTCTCGATCTCCCCGATCTGCCCTGCGGCAGGGTTTGGTGGGGATTTGATTTTGGATTTGGATTGTGATACGACGATGGCGAGGCCTTTACGGTGAATTGCGCTGCTCGTTTTTGGCGCGTTTGCGCTTTGCGATTAATGCGCTTGTGTAAATAAACAATAAATATTAAGTGCGCTACACGCCGTGGGCAAAAACTACGACGGCGTAGAAGAAGAACAGTCTGTGCCTCTTGGTGGCGACGGGATTTGGCGCACAATTAAATGTATTAAATGTAGCACTTTATGCTGGCCACGATCCGAACTCGGCGGAGGGCCCTCCTCCGGAGAACTTCCCACCTGGTAGGTTGTGTTCTATTTGGGACACTTCTCTAGGGAATCCACATCCTTGGAGTCCCCACTTATTATAAATAATAGTCGAAGAGCCGATTTACTTTACTTTACAAAAATACTTAACTTTATATCGGTTATCGTAGAATTTCAGAAATATATAAATAAATCTAATTCAATGAGTTTTTTCCGTGCTGTTGAAGATTGTAGAGGGGATTACACTTTTGATTTTATTTTCCAAAAGAAATGTATTTTATGTTAAAGCTGTTTGGGAATAAAAGTGGTTTTCCTTGATCGATAATCATTGAACCCATGATCGGAAAATATCAAATTGGTTTTCTGTTTTATTCGCACGAGCTGCATTTGGCCAGTACGTTCAGGTGGCCATTGCAAAACATACAAAACTATATATATATGCCAAGACGTATCCCCTGCACTCTACCCCTCTCAATTGTCAGTCGTCGCATTCAGGCGTAACGCACAAATTGTATTGATTATGCGGCTGCCATGCACTTTCCTTGTATCTTCTTTTTAAATCTTGTATCTGGTCGCTCCGTAAATGCTCGTTTGATTTGCGAAGCAATCTGTTTGTTGTGTAATAAATTAATGCACTTGATTTCAACGCTTGGTCAATGTCTGAGAGTGGGAGGTGTGTGTGGTACCCCTTTCCGCACTCTGGAAGTCTGCGAAGTTAGCTAGAGGGATGCACCCAAGCGATCCGCGATAGCAGCTGTGGAACTATGGCCAGCAGACCGTGCAAATGTGATTCTTAAAGGGCAAAGCGAAAGGCCTCTAATGCTCATTGATAAATTAGGATTATAAATAAGTAATCAAATAATTAAGAGAGTTAATTTTTGCACACATATCTTAGTAAGAAATAAAAATAAAATATCAAATGGCTTAAGGGAAGTACAATTCTTCAGTTTATCATCTTCAGACTACAACTTTAGCTCCAGCTCTAACTCTTAAAGTTAACTATCTGAAGCAACACATTTTTCCATATTCGCAGTTAATAGGCCCAAAAGATAATTAATTTCTTATTAACTCGGCTGACCTTGACTTAGTCTTTCGCCGGGCCGGCCATAACTCACTCACTCTTCGATGGATGGCTACACGTATGTACATAAATGGCAGCCGTTGTTTACATGTTCATTTAGTTAAATGCAATTCGGTCCATAAATTTCGCGCTCTACCTGGAATCAACCATTAGATAATAGTTTTATTTTGCTTATATAATGCTTATATAAGCAGACGTACCACGAAAACGGATCAAAGGTCAGGCAACAAATTACAGACGCATTTCGCTGGAAGGTGCCAACAACGCAGAAAAGCGTGGCGGCAACTTGTTCCCGTACTCACACTCGTACTCGCACTCATACTCGTACTTATTGTACTTATTGTAGCTACTAGTGGCCCGTGCGTTTCTGTATCTAAATCTGTGCTCCCAGCCGTATCTCTTTTGGGCTAGTGGCAGGTGGGGAGAACTTAGGGGCAGCGCTTTGCTTTTGATGTTGATTAATTGCAAAAGCCGCTGAGTGATTTTTATTGCAAATATTGATAAAAAGTTTTGTATTAATTAACGTGAAAAACACGCGTTTCGTGTTAATTGGAAAACGGTTATTGAAACTAAACAGAACCCGGAGCAGAGCCAAGTGAGCGTACGAGCTAAGCAAACAAACAACAATAACAGAAACAACGACGGCAGCAAACAAACAAACAGCCCGTGAGATACAAGATACAAGTTGCACTTTGTAGAACGTACAAATTAACGCAGCCGAAAAATCCCAACTAGATACGAATAAGGAGCCAATAGCCGAGTGCCACGACCATTAGATACCTCGGTAGTCGGAGTTCTGAGGCAGAAGATATTGTGGCTTTAAAGGAGTAGAATTCTTAATTATTTAAAAATGTATAGAACAATTATCAAGGTTTAAAAATATAACTATATTATTATAATTAATTTTCGAAGTGTTCTTGGAATTGTCGGGCATTAAAATTCATATAAGCTGTCCAAGTTAAAAGGGTTTCTTCTAAAATGATACTCCAAAGAAAGTTGATACATATCTGTGGGATACCTTAGTGTTTATCCAATATAACTCCAAATATTTCATGAGTCAAGCTCTCTAACCGACCTTGATAGTTTTACATTACAGGGTATTCATTGGCACAAATATTATATACCCTTGTAATACGCGAGTATCTGGCATAAAAATGAAAAATTTCGACACAAGAACAACAAGAACGCAGCCAACTACAGAGGCTGGGTATCTCTCAGTATCTGTATCTGCATCTGTATCTGTATCGGTGGGATATGTAGCAGCTAACATTTGATTTATGCTCAACTTTGATATTTACCGCCTAATAAACAAAAAATTAACGCAAACGCAGCTAGGCCGCATTATAGATGTATCTATGTATCTGAACCGGCGTCCGCCGCGTATCTGTATCTATTTGTGATTTTCGCTTTGATTTGTACTTGACATGCGTGCGTCTGTCAGTGCGGCAATTAAACAACATCAACATCGGGATCAACATCGGCGAGTGCCTTGTGCCTTATGCCTTATGCCAGATCGGATCGCCAGACGCCGGCGATCAGTAGCTAAGCGCCGAGCGGACTCGGATCCAATCCCGATTCCCATTTCGATTCCTATCCGCGTTGAAAGGGCAAGCGCTAATATTTGGTATTTGTTTGGGAAACGGCAGCCGAGACCCAAAGTCGAGGAGTTAGCGCCAGGCCACCAACGACGTGGCTGGGAACCTGTGAAAACCGCCGGGCTGTGAATGATGTCCGCGGAGAGAACTCTTTTCAGTTGATTTCGGTTGATGTCAAAGGGACATCACATCGCATAGAGATGCTCCTATTCAGATTTGCTCCAGTAATCGCCTTGGTAATTAGTCAACTGAAGTGGCCAAAGGGCTCATCACTCGGCACTGGCATGCGGTACGCCTTGAAGTCCATTTTGTGGCATTTTCTGTCGCTACACTTCCAAAAAAACTACCAAACACATACTGCAATAAAGGAAGATAATTTTAGATTTATTAATACAAGTTTATGGAAGTTTTAGGTGTAACATTAAAGGTATCTATTGGATAGATGCCTGTTTTAAATTAGTTTTAATGTAAAATGTATAAAACGAAAAATTTCTCGGAGTTTCTTTTTTTTGTGTAGCAATGTGGCAGGATCTAGGAAGATACCACAACAAGACGCCTGACAGTCTCACCCTCTCTCAGAGGAGCACTCATAAATCAATGGAGGCCAGCGCAGACAACACTGCAACAACATTAAACATTGCTGCATGGCATCGCATTGCTCCTGGCCAGACAATTGGCATGGCTAATGCGGACGGCAACTCATAAATTTATTAATTTTTAATTAAACTTACAACGATTTGTAATTCCAACATGGTAGCTCCATTTATGGCCTCGACTGCTGATGGACTCGCCAAGCAGCCAACCAACCAACCAGTTGGCCAACTGAATGAATCCCTACTGAAGCTGGAGCTGGCGCAGCTCATTCCGCCGATGTCAGCCCGGAAACAACTCATTATCCTAATTAAAACGTGCGCCATGCGCGCCCGTTGCCATATATGAGCAATGCACGCGATCTGGCAATCGAGGCGAGTCCGAGTCTGCGGCTGCATGCGAAATTAGAAGATTGCTGCGATCCAAGATTCCAGATTCGAGATGGGACCTCCGATAAGATCGCCCATCAGATGGTCGCCGGGGAGCCTTGATTTATCGCTTTCCCCATAGCAAGTGTAAATATTTGATGGGATGGCGTGACACCTAGGGGTTTTTAGGATTATATTTGAAAATTTATAACATTTATTCTTTCCGGGAAACATATTAGCATTTAGAAAAATTTTAAAGATTTCCTGGGTGGTATTAAAGCTGGAAAATTATTCCATTCACATTATAGGAATTTTATTAATAGGAATAAATAAACGTTAATCAAGGAAACACCAGTTTCGCTTTCGTATTTTGAACTTGTCAAACCTTGAAAATGATATAAAAAAGTAAAAAATTTTAAAGGAATCTTCCCATTCATCTTTAAGCTATGAAATGTCCTTGAGTTTTTTAAGGTTTGTATATATTGTAATTAGATTTATTGCCTTTCTCGGAATCGAATTTTATCTTTTGAATATTAAACTATTTATGTCTCAAATAGATACTTTGATACTATAGAAAGCACTCACGATGACACCACTAAACTCAGAGCTGATGACGAGCGCCTGTCTCCATTCATACGCACTGTGGACCGTCGTTCAGTCAGTCAGGCAGTGAGCCAGATGTGGCGGGGAGCTCGGATCGAGAGCCATTCACCAGGCCAGACTAGAACAGATCGGAGGAGCTGGCTTGTCCTGCCCAAAACGGGATGGTAGACCGGCGGCAAGAGGAGGATCAGGATGGGGATTCGTTCATTGTCATGCGTTGCATTTACAAGATGCCAGCTGGCAATGGCAACATTTCGCAGCAATTGGCCGGAATTGTTGCGGCAACATTGCGGCTGCTCAACATGTTGCTGCCCCATGTTGCATACTGATCAATTGCGGCTTCTTTGGCCGATTCCTGACATGAATGGCTTTAACCATTTTTGGGCCTACAGTTAAATGCTGCGGAGCAACATCTGCGCCGCGTCCAATTGCATTGATAATGAGTAAATCGAGCCGCGGCTTCCCTATGAATGAATCTCTCGTAAATTGCCAGGCTTGGGCTCGCAGTTTATAAATTGTGCAGACAGCGGACAGCAGACAACAGAGTTTATAAATTATTTTCAATGTCAAACATAAGCCTTATAAATAAACAAGTTATCGATTGCTGTCCGCGTAAAAATAGATCAATATCGGTGCCGATCGAGGCTGATTCGCATCCCTCTCTTTGGGTCACGAATGCACATATCTGCAACAGCTGCGCGAACAAACAAACAGAAGTGCATTTTGCGAAATTAAATTTTCATTTTGCGGTTGCACTTAATTTGGCAATCGTTGCAATAATTTTGTTTACAATTTACGATGCTACGAGTATGTAAACTTTAATGCCTTCCCAGACTTTTCTTCAAGTCTCTGCTACACCGAAACGAAATTTGAGAACTTTGGATTGTAACTTAAGAATAATTATGATTCTTTTCTGGAGGTTTCAAGTTCAACTCTAGGATTTGTTTTTTGATTATTTATTTTTATATTAATTTTATAAAATTTCTTCTTTTTTTCTGTGTATGGTTGGGTGCTGCTGTTGTTATGTTCCCATCAGCACCTTGTGCTCCGTTTGTTTTGTGGTTTTTTGCTGCATCCGAGCTGCGAATTTATGGAGACAAGGTGACAGATTCTCAACCGATTTTATCATCTCGGCAACAAAGTGTTCGCTCAGCCTGGAAATATCGTATCGAGTTTAGCGTCCGATATTGTTTGGATAGGAGTGATGCCTACTACTTCCCCTATTTTATGGTGTTTTTTGAGGCAAATCTGCTGCAGGAGCATGGAATATGTAACATAACTTTATGGGTTCGTCCGCCGATGTTTACTCTCGCCGGATTGGGGTCTAATTCCGATAGGAGCACTCATCATTCCAATGAAAAAGGATGCAAGGAGGAAGTGAATAAAGTGTGAAAAATGCATAGGACTGATCTTGCATTTTTCTGGTCACAAGCACAGGTGCTAAAACTTGGAATTCATGATTTAGATTTACTCTACGCTCTAGCCCAATTATGATCCAAGGTATTACGGTACTCTCCGTGCAATTTAGAGTTCAATTAAATTAATATCCCACTCAAATCGAACAGGCAACAAAAAACTAACGTGTCGATACATAAAAATCAACAATAAATATTAAGCAACATTTATGTAAGTGGCGATTATTGCGCCATTACGACTAGTTTATGTAGTTGATGTGGTACGAGGAGCAACTATACGGCGCGGCCTCTGGAAACAACGATAACAACGAGGGCCTTAGCAACAGCAAATGGAACGAGTGTTTACAGCCCGAAGACAAAGTAAATTAATGTGTTTTGTTGCGGGTTGGGATCCGAAATAGTTTGTTTAGACAAGGAGATACTCTCTCCCTCTTGCGGAAGGCACTGGCCTGAACCTGAACTTCGGCGGCAGATTGACTTGAGTTGAGTTAAGTTGAGTTTCTGGTTAAATATTTATGAAATCATAAAATTTGATGTCTCCCTTCCGTCGGGGGCACTTGACAGTAATGCGACCATTACGGGAATGTGTCGAGCCCGGGTGCTAATGATGATTTTGATGTGCAGCGAACGGATTGGCTGCAGGCCATCCACACCCGGCCTAGTCCCAATCCGAGGCCAGAACCCGGGCATGGCCATTGCCATAGCGATTACGTGAAGTACTCTCCATTTGGATTCCCATTTCAGCGATTTCCCCATGCCGAGCGATGTTTGTTTTATGCACGATCTGTTGTTTTACAATCGCTGTAAATAAATAGAGGCCGCAGATCAAAGGCCTATCAATTAGCACCAATTTCGATTATGCTGCATGCTGCAGGCTGCATGTTGCACTTGCGCCGTTCCCCCGATTTCGTTGCAATTCACACCCAATTAGTAATAAATTTGAATGCGCGATGCAATTGGCCGCCATTCGCCTCAACAGTTATGGTGGCCATTAAGTTTTATCGATGGCGCTTGCCAGATCTGGTGCCAATTTGATTTGTGGCCCACTCGAAAGGGCTCGGAGCCCATCCAGGCATCCGCCTTTGATATTCTCACACATGCCCCCACCAAAAAAAAAAAGATACGTGGAGATGCTTAACCGAACTTAATTGCAATTGACTTTTAATGCCTATGCGGGCTGCCCGCTGTGTTAATTCGAATTCAAACTGTTTCCATGAAGTGGGAGCCATGTGGCTCCCTCCCCCAATTCCACAATGGATTGCCTCACGACGATGACGAGCTACGTAAAACTCCAATGCAATCGATTAAGGATCTTCCATTCACGCAAATAGTCAATCAATTGTTCTTGAGACGAAAATGCCAAAATATGTGAATGTTTTTAATTTTATCTAATAATAAATCAAATATTAAGGTTTACTCAAAATAATCTGAGAAAGGTATTTTCTAAGAGAAATTATTTACCATAGAAAGGTTTTTTTTTCATAAAAGGAACCTTTGGATGAAAATCTTTTTATATCGAAATCATTGGCTGCTTAAGCTTTGAATCAAGAGTTAGTTAAATTTTTAACACCCTTCCAAGTTACTTAAAGGGAATATAAATAACGAATTTATTACGTCTATCAATCAGTCAAGTCATAATAAACTAAAACTGCAGTCTCAATTTACTCACCAATCAAACAAACTTTTGAGTCTACTACATTTTGGCTGACCCCCTGCAATTTTCTCAAGGAAATTATTAACTGGCGCTAATAAAACGCTCCCCTATAGATCGCCCTCGGTATTGGGTTACAATAAAAAATGCATAAATCAAGCGTAGTCCCGGCACTGATCCTGATGGCGGCTAATGGCCGGCCAAGGAGGCTTTGTTACCAATTTATAAACAAACAAAACGATTCCGACGGCAACAAAAGGAAGGGACGCCGGCGGCAGCATCAAATTACCACAAGATCAGACCAAACCCGAGCCCGGGCCCAAAGCGAAGCCCGCTTCTTACAAAACGCTCAGGATCAGCTTTCACGAGATGCAACTTAGACTCGGAGTCCCCAGTTGCAGTTTACAGCCAGTTTGTCATTCATCACAAAACAAAACACACAATAATAACGTTTTAATTGAACAAAAGACACAGCCAACAAGAATCCAGAGGAGAGCCAGTCGAGCAACAATTGACAATGTCCGACGTAGGAATCGGAATCCGATTGTATCTACTATGAGATATCGTATACATAGTATCGCATCGGATCGGACCGAGGCTCCTTCTGTCTGCAGTTTTGCGGCTGCGCCTCTTGGTCGAGTTTTTGTCTCTGTGTCCGTCTGGTTTTTCTGTTTTCTGAAGTGACTGCGACTGTCACCTTTCCATCAAGTCGACGGCAGGTTCGCCGCAGTGAAAGGCTCTCGATGGCCGTCCACGTGCCAAGCGGCATTGTTTGGCGACTTTTGTGTAGCAGGGAAGCCTGCTCGAGGTAATTGATTAGCTGGCTGGAACAGCGAAACAAAGCGCATCGCTGGCCACGTTATAAAAGGATCCCTAATGAGGTTCATTTGTTGTTCTGATGGACTGTGTGCAAACAGCTGAAACGCTAGAGTCCATGGTAATGGGTGTATTAGGTTTCCTAATTGGGGGAGGAATGTCTCGAAAATATATATATCTTTATTAGCGAACCCTGTACGTTATCAGATCGGCAGAAAGGAATAATTATGTGGCAATAAATCATAGTTTCATCTGTTGGAATCGTAGTGTTAAGCAATTATATAATTTTTTAAATTTGGTTAATTTCTTTAATTAATTTCTACTTTAAAGATACGAAATTTTTAAACTGCTAACGTTAGAAAAACACAAAAATATATTCAAAAGCCCCTTGATAAAAATGTATTCCACCTTTAATTAAATAATTACCAAGAATTTGGCTTTGAAAACAATTACAGACTCTAGTCCGATATATTTTATCCTTTTGCTGTTTCTCTTGACTAAAATATCCCGGCTATCGAGCTCTCTCATCTTTGAAGTTCCCATCCGCTTCGAGGACAATTAGGACTCACGCCCCCGTTGCGTAGCAGGGAAAACAGAATGCAAAAAGGGATCATGATGATCCTGCTGTGACCGAGGACGAGGACGAACGCAAAGAACTGGCATGTGGTCAGGGGACGCATCCCCTTCCATCCTGAAACCGACTGCACTGTGCCAAGGAGTTTTTGCGCTGCGAGATGTTTTTGCCAGACACTTGCCGCTGCGGGCCGAGTCGTTTATAAATGACACACGAGGCAGTTGATAAATGAACTGCTGCTGATAATGGATTGGTCCAGTGAAAGTAGCGCCAGGGATGGCAAAAATACCTACGATAAACCACTCAAGGACCCGATTTCTGGTGGTCCACTGGCAGCCGAGATACGGCGATAAGCCGGGCCGTGCAAAAGGTAATTAAATGCCATTAAAGTTGAGTAGTGGAGAGCCAAGCATTCCAGAAGGCAAATGTATCTGTATCTGTTTATCTGCCGGATGCCCGGCCTGAGAATGGGCGAGAGAGCGAGAGCGGCAAAAGAAGGAGGAGCACAGAATAACACCAACACAACCAGAACGAAACATAGCACACAGAGGCCAGGCGGAGATACAGACGTACAGAGATACAAAGATACAAAGATGGGACTGAGCGACAGACGATTAACATACAAAAGGATCTCCACGAACTTTGGAGCCCGCCTTCTTCCTACTGCCTCTGTGGTCGTGTGGCCATGTGTCTGTATCTGTGTCTGCGTCTTGTATTCGTATCTGTATCTGTGCTGGTGGAGTGGCGCGGAGTTCTGTGTGCGCCAATGGGCATGAATCACTGTGCGGAGAGGTGGGGCATCGTGGGGCTAAGCAGCCACAACGACGACACAGAATCGGATACATAGCCAGAATTAACTGAATCGGAATTAAGCCCTTGGGAAAGAAGCAAGTAACATATGCAAGAAAAGCTTTAGATTAATAACTCGATCTGCAATTCATAAAATCTCACAGTAAATTATTTAATTTAAGAAATGGGATATTTTTCAATATTCTTGGGAAATATATCACTAGTGGTTGCTATTTGGAGAACTACAAAAGCTATAGTTACGATATTTCATACAGAAAATCCTTCTGAAATCAGTAATATATATTCCTGATTAATAGTTAATAAGCGTCCTAATTTTTTTCGTGTGCATCATGTTCCGGTTCTAGGGAACCGGAGAAATTGTCGGGAAATTCGATGCTCGCCGTCAGATCCCAGTAAGTAGGGAAGCACAAGTGCCGGTCAGACGGCGACAAGTGAAGGAAAAGGAACGGAACAAAGGCTCTTAAGCAACCTTGGCGCCAGCTTGCCATGTGTGGCTCTTGTGCGAGAGTCCGATGAAAGCCAGAATGTCTGGCATCGCTCCATTTGGTCAGTCTATCGACCAGACGTCGCGACCAGGAGACGACGCCGCCGGACCTGAATGAATGCTGGATGCTGAGATCTCACGGAAGGAAATGTAGAGTGAACAAAGATCTAGCTGAGCTTCGTCGTAAATGATCATACCCTTCGAGATACTTTCTAGATACGAGTATATACAATTTCACAGGGATAGGACCATCGAACTGGTCAATTAATTTATTATTCCAAGTTTACATACATATATTCTGCTGCAAGTTATTTCTCTTTCAAGCTTGGTCCTCTCTCAATCCAGTCAACCCTCTGAGAACAGCTCGGCTGAAACCTTCTGGCCTGGTGTGTAGTAGTTGGCCCAGCTCCACCTACCAGGCCTAGGTCGTCTTCTTGGCTGGTCCGTAGCACCTGCTCGGCTGTTAACAACAGCCACAATCTTTTTTGTGGCAGAGTCATGTTGGCTGCGCTTGCGCGGGTGTGTCGGAGTCCAAGTCGAAGCCGAAGCCAGAGAGTCGGAATCCAGTTGAGGGCAAGGCACAGCGCGTACACCTTGCTACAGAGTCATCTCCACAAACAAGCAAACAAACAAACAAGAACGAAAGGCAGTTAAGATGCATTTAGCTGCAGGTGCGCTGGTATTGGTTTCTGGAGTATCTGTGTGCCTGCGTGCGAGAGAGAGAGCCGGCCAGTGTCATTCCTATGGCTGCCGCCGTCGCTGCCCTTTTTTACCTCTTGCCTTCCGACCAATAAAATTATACTAATTCCTGACTTTTTGATTCCGTTCTCTGTTTGTGTGTTTTGTTGCCAAGGATTTCGTTACCTAAGCGCGCACGCACACAGACAGGGCGGCAGAGAGGAGCTCTCGCTTGCACCTATGTGCCATCCAGGGAGATGCGAATGGCATGATGACCATCCTCATCATCATCTCCATCTCCACCTCTGCTGGCTGCCTGGCTGGCTGGCAGTTCCGATCCAAGATCCCAGACTGCGGAGCAGCTCCAGGAATGCGCAGACAGTTTGGTTTTGTACTCGGCTCACTGCGCTCGTGCGGCACACGAAATTCCCGAGAGCTAAAAGGTGGATAGCAAGAGCCCTAAATGCTCCAATCGGATCTCTGTGGAATAATATACAGAAATGTAAGTTAAGAAGTCTACAAAATAATTAAAACTAACATAATAGAAAAGTATTGTGGCCAAAAAACTTTATGAATATGATTTGTAAATTATCTCTGATTACTTGACGGATTTTGCCTAATTAAAATTAAGTATTCTCTGCAGTGTTGTACTTTGAGATCATTACAATATTTATGTTTTTATTTTATTTATTATTATATTTACAAGGTATTTATTTTATGGGGTATACATTAGATTTTTTTCATGTTTTCTTTGTTTAGGTTGTGTTTAATTGATATATTCTTTCAAGGATGTTGTAAGCATTTAATGGTAAATTCAAAAATACATTAAATAATTTCTTCAACAGGTATTTT